>CAUYRT010059431.1:0-253537 GCA_963574885.1 Lepilemur ruficaudatus | reverse complement strand
GAGCAGCCTGAGCAAGAGCTAGGCCCCGTCTCTACCAAAAATAGAAAAAATTAGCCAGGCATGGTGGCACATGCCTGTAGTCCCAGCTACTCAGGAGGCTGAGGCAGAAGGATCGCTTGAGCCCAGGAGTTTGAGGTTGCTGGGAGCTAGGCTGATGCCACGGCACTCTAGCCCGGGCAACAGAGTGAGACTCTGTCTCAAAAATAAATAAATAAATAAATAAATAAATAAATAAATAAATAAGGCATGATAGTTTTTCTTGAGACATTCACAATTTAGAGAGGGACAGATACATAAGCAGCTCACTTGTTACAGCAGCAGTTATTTCTGCCAGTGGATGACAGAAGTAGAGGCAATGAGGGAAACTTCATAGGAGAGACAACATTTGTCAACACTGATTTTCAGTATACAGGGATCTCTATGTTATAGAAGCATTGATAACTTGGACATTTTGCCTAGCAAATTTTTTTCCAATGAAATATCCCAGGAAACAGTCCCAGGAAATAATTGTTAAAAAACCAAGTAGAATGCTTTTGAAGAAGAAGGAATTGAGTTAGAGGAGAGGCTATCCATGTGGTATGCTGTGCATTATGGTTGTAAGAATTCCATATTAACAGTTGCTTTTCCTTTGCAAAACTTTCCTGATTCTAGTATTTTCCCTGGTTATCCATCATGCATACTTAGAATAAGGGATTTCTGTGGTATTTTCTCAATATGGATAATAATAATCTTACTAAACATTTCATGATGTGTAAAATCATGTTTATAAATTTGATGTTTTATATTTAATTGTGCACAGATTTCTTTATTGGGTAAATATTTTTAAAGGACTCACGCTGTACTTCTCTTGTCCCAAAGGAGGGGCCATCTCCAAGCCACTCACAGATCAGACTGTAGCTGAATCCCAGGAAGCTGTGTTTGAATGTGAAGTTGCCAACCCAGATTCCGAAGGCGAATGGCTGAGGGATGGCAAACACCTGCCACTGAGTAACATGGTCAGAAGTGAATCGGATGGCCGCAAAAGGAGACTTATCATTGCTGCCACCAAATTAGATGACATTGGAGAATACACCTACAAGGTGGCCACCTCCAAAACATCTGCCAAACTCAAAGTTGAAGGTCAGTGATATAAGATTTGTCCTTTTTAAATCATATTATATCCTTGACCATAATCATTTTAAATTTAGTCAAATGAACTGGCCATTTTAGATACCATAAATTTTCATTTCATAAAATCCTTATAAATTGTCTAAACTTTCTTTTCTAAGCCATATACAAGGTACAAAATTGCTTATCAAGTGTATTTATGTGAAAATGCCATTTCCTAAGTTAAAGCTCTGTGAAACAGCTAAACCAGACGCTCTGAGTCTCCATTCCTCTCTTATCCATGTCCAATCATTCTATTACGCTATTAGTATATGGCTATGCAAACTTTATGCCATTCAAGTATAGAAAAAACAGTCAAGCATAGAGTACACATGTCCAGTTGGATCTCAAGTTTCCCTAAATAATCTCAGGTGTCTTTTAAAATAGAGGTGCTACATAACTGCAGGATGTCTGATAACCATTGTTTTGCAAGATGACTGGGCACTGATCTCATTCAGGGCTTCTTTTTCTTGATGATACCATCTATATTTTCTAAACCAATTGTAAATTTGTCTTCAGCTGTCAAAATTAAGAAGACTCTGAAGAACCTTACAGTGACAGAAACGCAAGATGCTGTTTTCACCGTCGAGCTCACACACCCTAATGTCAAAGGTGTCCAGTGGATCAAAAATGGGGTTGTGCTGCAATCCAATGACAAGTATGATATCTCGGTCAAAGGAGCAGTTTACTCCCTGAGAATTAAAAACTGTGCCATCGTGGATGAGTCTGTTTATGGCTTCAGACTTGGAAGGCTAGGAGCCAGTGCCAGACTGCACGTTGAGAGTAAGTTGACTTAGAAACACTTCGCAAGTAGCCAACCCATGGTTACCATCAAGTTAACCATCTCACTGAATTGTTCTGACTTTCTTCTTAGCTGTCAAGATCATTAAAAAGCCCAAGGATGTGACCGCCTTGGAAAATGCCACCGTTGCCTTTGAAGTTAGTGTTTCCCATGACACGGTTCCAGTAAAATGGTTCCACAAGAACGTGGAGATTAAGCCGAGTGAGAAACACAGACTGGTCTCAGAAAGGAAGGTCCACAAGCTGATGCTGCAGAACATCACCCCCTCAGATGCTGGGGAGTACACCGCCGTGGTGGGGCAACTGGAATGCAAAGCCAAGCTGTTTGTGGAAAGTAAGTATTAGGCGGACCCTAGGACGCTTGCCTGGAGGATCCCCAGGTAGTCAGTGATTTGTTTTGTTTCATCTGTTGTTTTTAAATAACTTTTCTTAACCCAAGTGCTCTCTGATTTCCCCAAGCGTTACATATTACAAAAACCATGAAAAATATCGAGGTGCCTGAGACCAAAACTGCATCCTTTGAGTGCGAGGTGTCCCACTTCAATGTTCCTTCCATGTGGCTGAAGAATGGTGTGGAGATTGAGATGAGTGAAAAGTTCAAGATAGTTGTGCAGGGAAAACTCCACCAGCTGATCATCATGAACACCAGCACAGAGGATTCAGCGGAATACACGTTTGTCTGCGGCAACGACCAAGTCAGCGCCACACTGACAGTGACCCGTAAGTTTAAAAAAAAGAAAAGAAAAGAAAGAAAAAACATATATATAGAAAGAATATTCAGTAGACTCATTTTTATTCCATATCCTACACTTTCCTGAATATTTATTCAAAAATCCCTGATTGAAGCATCTACTGTGTGTTCACACTGAGTTAAGCGCTAGCATCTCCACCGGGATAAAGTTTTCCAAGCAGAGTAGCATTGAAAAGGCGTGGAAAGATGTTCCAGTGTCTGTCACTTGATCTTTCTATTTCTCTGTCAGTTGGCATTGTCGTGTCCGGGAGTACATGGAAGGTATCAAAGCTCATATCTCTGAACTGTAATCACCTCAACAGATGCACTAGAAAAATTCCAGGTTTTCATTCTGCACCTGTTATGAACCACAACATATTTACATTCCTTTCCCTGGGTGTTTTCCCTTTTACCCTTTGCAGCAATCATGATCACCTCCATGTTGAAGGACATCAATGCCGAAGAAAAAGACACCATTACCTTTGAGGTGACAGTAAACTACGAAGGCATCTCTTACAAATGGTTAAAGAATGGTGTGGAAATCAAATCAACTGACAGGTGCCAGATGAGAACCAAAAAGCTTACACACTCACTGAACATCAGGAATGTGCACTTTGGGGATGCTGCTGACTATACCTTTGTTGCTGGAAAAGCTACTTCGACAGCCACCCTTTATGTGGAAGGTATGGTTTCATAAATGTCATATCCATGGAAAAAATGTCAAACATGCTATATAAAATGTTAGTGCATCAATTGATGAATGGATAAATAAAATGTGGCATATCTATACAATGGGATATTATTCAGCAATAAAAAGGAAGTACTAATTATGGGCTATAACATGGATGAACCTTGAAAACCTTATGCTAAGTGAAAGAAGCCAGTCACATAGACCACATACTGTATGATTCCATTATATCAATTGTCCAGAACACAAATTTACAGAGACATGGATTGGTGGTTGCCTAAGTCTAGAGGGGAGGCAATGGGAAAATTCTAGGAGGTGATGGCTAAGGGACGTGTGATTTCTTTTTGGGAAAATAAGAATGTTCTAAAATTATGGTGATGGTTGCATAACTCTGAGTACACTGCAAGCCATTGACTTAGACACTTTAAATGGGTGAATTGTGTAGTATGTGAATTATATCTCGATAAAGCCATTTTAAATGTTAATTTCTCACATGCTGTTTTCCAGCCCGCCATATAGAATTTAGAAAACACATTAAGGACATTAAGGTTCTTGAGAAGAAACGAGCCATGTTTGAATGTGAAGTTTCTGAGCCTGACATCACTGTACAGTGGATGAAAGATGGCCAAGAACTGCAGATCACAGACAGGTCAGTTGCTTTGTCTTGCTGCATCCCAGTAATTTCCAGTTACCTCTGAATCATCATACATTGAACTCCCATTTCCACTTCATCTGTAGAATGAAGGTTCAGAAGGAAAAATACGTCCACCGCCTTCTGATCCCGTCGACGCGGATGTCAGATGCCGGGCAGTACGCGGTGGTGGCGGGAGGCAACATGTCGACAGCCAACCTCTTTGTAGAGGGCAGAGATGTCCGCATCCGAAGTATTAAAAAGGAAGTTAAGGTATTGTTTATGTACGAATTTTTAAAAAATCATCAATAGTTCCAGGTCTATAGTTCTATTATTTGAATTTTTCACTTTGAAATTTTTTAACCACAGTCTTTTAAAGAATTAAATTAGCTCATCCTCACTTGGCTTAAACTCTCTTTTGCTGACATCAGTTTAGTCACAGTTTCCATGCACTTAGGAATAAGTGTGTCCTCAGCAGCTGTCTAAATACTTTAATTAAAGCAGCTGTGGAAACTTCACTGTCTAATAAATGGCTACTTGCCAAGCAGCACCGACCAGAAAAGAATTAAAATGTAAATTGTGATGTTCACACACCAATTAGAATTAAGGAAACTTAGAACAAGGTGGCATTTTCTTGGAAGGTTACCACCTATGGAGAAGCAGGTGTGGAGGGACTTAGTGGCTGGACCCCCTTCCTGCGAAGTCTAAGAGGAAGCCCGGTCTGGGCAATGCTGGATTCCTGGCAGGGATGTTGTGCAGGCACTTTTGGTCCCTACTACATTTGCAGAGCTTGTCCTCATGGGGGCCAGGCTTCCCAATTGCTATAATGGAAGGACAATGTTCAGAGAAACACCATTTGAGTTCAGCTTTATCTTGCTCATCCAAAGAGAACCAGGCCTTTGAGGCCTTAGGCTGTAGTAACAAAGTCTTCAGTGAGGGCACAGATAACCTGGATGTGTCTTCCATCCTTTGTTTTCTAATTCTGAACCTCAGTTTTCTCACTTTTTAAAATGAGGATAATAATTTCTACTTAGCCCACAAAGTTATTGTTCATATCATATGAAATCAAATTGAATAATAGCTTAAAATAGATTTGTAGATAACAAAAAGTGCCCAGATGTAAAGTGTCATTATTTCTAACATAAACAACTAACTATTAATTAAAAAGCAAGCATTTCAAAATGAAATAATTGTTTCTTTGGGGCAGCCTCCCTCCTCAGTGCAGGTGTAAGCATGATTCTTTACAAAAGAGGTGTGGGTACCATTTGTCCTAGACTGGGTGGGAAAATTTAGAATGTACAATAGTCAGCTGATGTATTAGATCATAATATATTGGCTTTGCATGCTCTTCATGTGAACGGTTTTAGAAATGGGAGAAAATAGGGCTTCAATTTTCTTTTTATGCTGTTCCATCAATAGGTCATTGAGAAACAGCGTGCTGTCGTTGAGTTTGAGGTCAACGAAGACGATGTTGATGCCCACTGGTATAAAGACGGCATTGAAATCAATTTCCAAGTTCAAGAACGACACCAGTATGTGGTGGAGAGAAGAATCCACCGGATGTTTATCTCTGAAACCAGACATAGCGATGCAGGCGAATACACCTTTGTGGCAGGAAGGAACAGGAGTTCTGTTACTCTCTATGTTAATGGTATGTAGGGAGAGATTTCCATGTATTTTGTGGATCCATCTGAAATAATCCTCTGCTTTAAGTCACTAAACTCTAGTAGTTCCTGGGCAATTTCTAAAGAACTTATGATACTCACATGGTTGCAGCAACATTTATTTACACATTACTCCTACGGAAAAGGAAGGACAGCTGTTAAAAAGACTATTGAGATGTCATTTCCAGAAAGCATCTAATGACCAGAACTTCATTTAGTTGATCAACACTACTGAACACTCACAGTGCATAGCATTGGCACACTCAATATGCCCCAAATGAGTTTTTAGATACAGCATTCAACTGTGTTATTTCTCTGCTCTCTGCCCCTGACTGCTTAAGTACCAGTAGCACTACCAGGTGATAGGGTCACTTCCAGTCTCTGGTACAGAGTGCCTGGTAGAACCTGCAGGTTCTCTTTGAGACCCTAGAGGGCCTAGAGAGCCACAGGCAATGTGGAACTTTCTGCCCCAAGCTTTAAAACCGGGGTCTCTTACTTTGGGAATTCCACATGCTACCAAGCACTCCTTGTGACAGTCCCCAGAGAGGTGCCACTAAACCTCTGCTTTCCTCATTAGAATCCTTAGAGCTGAATTTGAGGTAGGCCTAGATCTGAGTCTATTCTAGATACATAGAGAAAAATGGAAACTCCCTCCCTATCCTCATCTTAGGCCATCTCTCTCTGAACAAAATATCTCTAAGGCAGAAGAGAAACCCTAGGCATAATCTCAAGAGTCACAAAGATGAACCATATTGTCAACATTTCTTGGGTTCCTAAAGGGGGACTGAATGGTCATAGCATTCAGTTATTATCATCTCTATACTAGTAGTGGAGGAAGAATTAGTAGTGGAGGCACAGAGAAGTAAAGGTCTTTTCTATGGTAGTGTCAGAAGCCAGCCTCCTAGAAGTCACTCCTCCCCATTTCTGGGTTCCACGAACTACCCAGATCCCCTCACTCATCACAACAGCAAGAATATGCTTTAGTTAGCATAATAAATAGGAAAGCTGAATTTTGTTAAATCTACCTAATTGCATTTCACTAGATCTGAAATAATATTCATTCATTCAATACTCACTGATTGCATTTCACTGGCACCAGCATATAAAGAAATGACTGTGACATATACACAAATACTTGCAAAACAAACAAACCTGAATGGGATGAGCCTCCTCACCACGTGATTTGCCCAAACGACTTTTAAAAATAGGTAGCACATGGGAGTTATTCTAGAATTCTTTTAGGTATCCCTTCCTATGCCCCCACCTCAACCCGGAAGTGGGGTAATCGTGTTATAATGAGGAACCCCATGCTCTCAGCATGCCTCAAAATTTCAAAAATATCTTTCTGAAGCTGTCCCCTCTTCTTGAGGACAAAATCCAAATTTTTTTTTTCCTTCTTAGCACAAAGAATGCTTTAATATTCTGAGGCAAGTTAAGATATCACAATTGCAAAGTTTTGTTTCTGGACACATACACACCTGGCAACAAATTAATGTAGAGTTTTGCGTGCTCTCCCATGTTTTTACCCTTTTTCATGGGCTGTTTGTTGTCATTTACTCTTAGCTCCTGAACCACCGCAAGTTCTGCAGGAGCTCCAGCCTGTCACTGTGCAGTCTGGCAAGCCTGCCCGCTTCTGTGCCGTGATATCTGGCAGACCACAGCCCAAAATTTCCTGGTACAAGGAAGAGCAGCTGCTTTCCACTGGCTTCAAGTGCAAATTTCTTCACGATGGGCAAGAGTACACCCTTCTGCTAATTGAAGCCTTCCCAGAGGATGCGGCTGTCTACACCTGTCAAGCCAAGAATGACTATGGAGTTGCCACAACATCAGCTTCACTTTCAGTGGAGGGTAGGAATGCCTTGCTGCTTCTCAGCTTCAAATAAAACCCAGGAAGCCAGCTTTTGTGCTCTCCTAATGCATTTTAAAATACAATTTGAAGCTCATAAAAGTAGATTGTTACTCAACTTGGAAAGCACCGTACTGTGAAATAAATTAAGATAAATCTACATGCTCCCTTCTGTGAGGTCTCTGTGGGGACTTAATCATGACAAACCTTGTGCTCTCTTTCTTTAGTTCCAGAAATTGTGTCTCCCGATCAGGAAATGCCAGTTTATCCTCCTGCCATCATCACCCCACTTCAAGACACTGTCACTTCCGAAGCACAGCCAGCCCGTTTTCAATGCAGAGTTTCTGGAACAGGTAGGTTTATGAGCAAAAGATATCATTGCTAACATTTACAAAGCATGATGTGGGGGAAAAGTTCTTTATCTTTTCCTCCATCACAGACATCTCAAGCATAATTTGAAGCTTAATGGGAATCTAGCAGTAGACTTACTTGAATCATTTAATTAAGATTTAGAACAGTATTTTCTACTACTGTTTTGTACAAATGGTTAAAGTAGTAAATTTTATGTTATGTATTTTTTATCACAATAAAAAAACTAGATTGGTGTTTTCCACTAATCTCAAAAAGTGACATGTTCCCTTTATGATTATAGTCGTACTTTTATATTTTGATTGAAAAAGTATGACAAAAACTGCAATTATTATTAGGTTAATTATAGTAGCATCTACATATGTTTCAAAAAAGAATCTATTTATATGTAAGGCATTATTCAGTCTATGGGCAATGCTTATATGAAAGGTATTTTTCTTTGGAAGGCAATATCCTGTAGTGGTCAAAAGTAGGGGCATTCTTGTCAAAGAGGCTGGATTTCAATCTTGCCTCCAATGTGTAACGTTAGGCAAATACATGATTTCTCTGGTTCTCTTTCTGTCATGAATACAGTGAGTATACCATTGCATTCAATCTTAGAATGTATGTTTTATGAGGCCAGGGATTCTGTTTTAGAACTCAGAACCTGGTGCCTCAAAAACAGTAGCTACTAGAAGGTAAGCTCTGTGAAAGCAAGGGTGGGGCTTTGCCCTAGAATAGGTACATTGTAGATACTCAGTAAGTAATTGTTGATTGTACAAATGAATGATTGTCAAATGGCTAATACCAAACACTTAAGATTATTATCAGAGTTAAGTTAGATAATCCAAGTCAGCACACAGCACAGTGTGTATTGTATAATAATCACTCAATCGGAATTCACTGCTACTATTTTTGATTACAGCATGCTTCCCAAATACCACCAGCCCTTCCCCTCATCCCAGGAATCTGACCTTGGTAGAATGAGACAATATATGTAGAGCCATTTCAAGCCAATTATGATTGAAGATGGACTTCAGATAGAGACAAAATAGACCAAATGAATAAATAATTCATTTATCCCAACCAAAAAATCACTCCTTTATTTTCTTGGCTTTTGTATGCCACCAACCAAAGGGAAATTCTCAAATCTTACAGCACTCTTAATAAGTTTTATTGTTTTGTTTATTATGCTTTTCCCATTAGTTTATAACCCAATCTCCACTTTGCCAAGAGCTATTTTTCTTAACAGGTTAGCATTTCAATTGGTCTTCTGACCTAATGATTTTCTCCTCCAGGATGGAGATGGTGATCTGGAAATCAAATGAACCTCTTTGATTTTATGAGCATAATTAAAGGATATAATGTATGTAAAGCACCTATAAGAGTGGCTACCAAGTGACTGGTGGTCAACATATTCCTTTTATTGTAACCATAGAGAGGAATTATACAAACATAAAAGTACAAACACGGACAAATACCACAGACTTTGTGTACTTGAAGCATAGTGTTCGAGAAATACTAAATATCAATAAATGAGGACTGATTTAATAATATTCTAACACAATAATAAAGAATGTCTTTTAAAATCAAATTCACTAAAGCTACACTAAATAATTTATCCATCCATAGAATTTTTACAGGAAATTTTTATATAAACGTACATATATATATGCATCATCCAAAGTAGTAATAGGTGCTTTAGCTATATTTGTACAGTGCTTTTTAGTCTGTAACACATTATAGTATTGCCTTTAAGTGTTGAAAAAACACATTTGAAGTGCTGTATAAGACTCCAATTGAGGTAGAAAGAAAAAGAAAAATTCTCTATCTTTTCTTCGTGACTGATGTCTTTAATGTTTGAATGGGCTTTATAAATTCACAAGATCATTAACTCCCTATGTGTGGTGACATTTATGCACATATAGAGGTTTTAGCACCATCTTTTAAACTTGTTTTATATATGAAAGAAATTAAATTCATTAAATAAAATGCCCTTTCAAAAGCTTACTAAATCATGTAGTTTCATGCCCCTGGGACTGAAAGTATTTATGCAACCTCCTCTGACCAGGCATTAATGGCCTTAAGTTAGTAAGCGCAGCCCTGCCTTCCACAAATTGGAAAGAAGTTATAAGTCTTCAAAAGCCCCGTTCCCATGTTTTTGGGGACTGAGTACTTTCTGAAGCATGAAATGTGGGCCTGAGCAATCAGGCAGTGCTTTTCTAGCAGTGAAAATGTTATCCACTGAAGGTCTCCGGTGCCACCTACTGGTAGAAGAGCAATTTGGAAAAGTAGAATTTTAAAGTGTGTGATAAGGCTAGCTTTTTGTGCTAGTGTTTATTCCATAGACAATGAGTCAGTATCACTTGGAAGGTTACAGAGTGACAGCTAGCTAAACAAAATGATGACTAATTAGCCTTGCAATGATGTATGTCCATTATTCATTTAAGCATGTATTCAGTTTTTATTCTACCAACATTCATTGTGTGCCTGCTATTGAGAAATCACACTAGGAGCTGGGGTTACACAGATCTTGCTCTTGCCTTCAAGGAGCTCGGCGTGTGGGTGAGGAAATGTATGTGCACAACTAGATCCCAAGGTTGTAAGCGCAATAACAGGCCCACATACTCATTGTTCTCTGTCTGGGAGCAAGTTGGAGAAAGTTGTATGATCCGAGAATTAAAGAATAAGTAGGATCATTGATCACAATGGCATTCTAGGCAGAGACAAAAACATGCATAGAGTCACAAAAACTTGCAGGAATACATCATGCCCTGGAAACGACCAGTGGTTTAAGAATGGTTGGAAAGTGATCTCATGAGTGGGTGAGAAGGCTAGAAGACATGGCAAGGCCAGATGCTAAAGTGGTTGGCATTCTGTGCTGAGGATCTTGGAGTTTACCTTATTTCCATGGAAGAGCCACTGAAGGATTTTAAGCCCCTGGGTAACATGAAGCGATACTGTGATGGGGAAAGGAGGAATGGGCAGATGCAGGAGGCGAGACTGCAGCAAGGAACTGGAGGAGAGGCTGTCAGAACAGCCCAGGAGAGTGTTGACGAGGCCCTTTCCCAGGGGAGCCAGGAGAGAAGAAGCGGGTGGATTGGAGAAGCAATCAGGAAGTAAGGTGAACAGGATTTGGGGACCAAACGCAATGGAGTGGTGGGGATGAGGAGTGAGGGAGCGGGGTGGCCTCAGAGAAGCCTCAAGAGGCCAATGGCCGATGTAGATAATGGCAGGCTAGCCAGAAGCACCAGGTGCATTACCAAGAGGGGGTTCACCTTTTAGCTGATTCAGTGTTGGCAGTTCGTGTCCAGTGACATTTCATGTGTGCCCCGGTGCCTCATTCAGTTCACTAAAGGAAGATGTTGTCAGGAAGAATCAGCAGAGAACCTTGTAAGGAAACACACCAAACCCATCCTTGATGATCAAACACACACAGACACACTCACACAAGCTAAATCATTGTAGGATGACTGTTATATTCCAGAGGATGGTGTTGCCTGTGACACCACAACAGCCCTATCTTTTGGCACATTGTTGAAGTCACTGTTCATCTCTTTTGAAACGTTAGACATTCTTGGTTTAATGACTGACTTGTGCCAGTGGTTTATAAAGCCCTTTTATGAGTGTTATGTCATTTAATTCTCACAGTAACTTTATGCAATGATGGCCCACAAGTTATTATGCATCCTATTTTACAAAGAAAAGACCGGTCCAGAGAGATTAAATGACATGTCCAAGGTCACACAGCTGACAAATTGTAGTGTCAGGATTTTATTTTCTACCTTACCTTGCTATCTAAGGAACTGAAATGATTTGTTACTTTAAAAGGACAACCTGTACCTTATAAACAACTACCATCTTGGGAAGGAAAAGGAAGGTGACCTTCATAAGCCAATGTTGGCACTAAAATGCAAAGAAATACTAGATTATTGGACATTAGAAGATCTTCCTGCATGATATTTAGATAAGGAAGTGGTATAGTGACTCCTCCAAACTCAAGATGGCTTTGATTTCGGCTATGCAGACAATTAACTAAATTCAATGTGCACATCACCCTAAGCTAAGACAACATAATGATATGTTATTCTATCCTTAATGTTGGGTTTTTATTTTCTATTATTTTAAGATTGTTCAAATCCTTGTATGGAAATATCTAGTCATATGATAATTTATTATAACTGCTACTCTGCAAAAAAAGCAAATATATCTAAGATACTCAAATATCAAGAACTTCCCTCTCAATTTAAAAGATTATTTACTTTACAATTATTTGTGCCATACATACTGCTATGCTGAAACCTTTTGTTCATTGGTAATAAAAAAAATAGCTATTTTTTTTCTTCAGCCTTCAGGGGTGTCTATTTTAAACTTTGTAGAATGTTGATCTTCTCAGTTCTCTTTTTGATCGATCTTTCTGCAAACCGAGAGTGGAGATTTTCCTCACTTCCTATCCCAGAAGGCAACTACGATGTCAGATCAGACCCTTCGTGATTACTGTTTCTCAGGACTATCTTGTTCTCAAAGTCACTGAATATGTCCAAATCTTGTCCCTGCTTCCACCACCTAACACTCAAATTACTAAAAATAATATAACTAAAATTCTATAATGTCAAACATTACAACCAATTCAATAATAGAACAAGCTATGTTTCTCTAGAATCATGTTTTCTTCTTGAAGATGAAAGGAAATTATATCATAGCAGATGTGGCATGCTCAAAATAAAAGTATTAATATACTGTTATTTAAGACAAATAGGAAATGTAGTCACTAGTATAATTAACATTGTGCTTGCAGGCAAAATTTGAAAATCCACTATTTTTTGTGATTTCAATGTCTTTTTTCTTTTCTTTTGTGCTTCAGATCTAAAAGTGGCTTGGTACAGCAAAGACAAGAAAATCAAGCCATCTCGGTTCTTTAGAATGACTCAATTTGAAGACACTTACCAACTGGAAATTGCCGAGGCTTATCCAGAAGATGAAGGAACTTACACTTTTGTTGCCAATAATGCTGTAGGCCAAGTGTCAAGCACAGCCAACTTGAGGCTAGAAGGTAGAGTAAAACAATTTCAAGAACTACATCTAATCTCACAATATCAGTAACATTTACTAAAGATTTCATGTAAATCATCGTTGCTATCATTCTCTTTTAACTCAACTAATTATTTCCATGTTACTGTGTCACATGCGATGTTCTGGTTTCTCATTTATCCCTTTCCATGATGAATCACAGACCATCACTTTTCATTTGGCCCTGCTTTTTCTACATAACCTTTTGTGTTGTATTGCTACCACCACCAGCATTCATGCTTCCTGATCTGCATGAATCAGAATGGGGGAAATGTGCTGAAGAAGAAATGGGTAGATTTGTTTTCTCATTTGCCTAGGATGGAAATCAGATTTTTTAAAAAATCTAAGGGTGTTATTATTATTTTCCCATTGTGTTGACACAATTATAATTTCACAGAAGCTATAGCAGACAATTTCAGGCCTCTACACCAGTAGGCATATTCACCACCATTCCTAGAATGCCTGAGTGTTGAGGGGTCCAGTCCTAAGTTGGTTTAACAATTCTGTTAGTTGGCGCTCTTAATTGTAATCAGAAACACTTCCTTAGGAGCAGGGGCACTTTAATTCAAAACAAGGATAATATTTTTATGCAGTCAAACTATTTTTCCTGAGCAAATATAGCCTATGTAGTATTATATACATAAATATTAATACATAAGGCTTAGGGAAACTTCTGGGGTTTTTTCATAATTTTTTATACACTAACTATAACTAGATGTTTTCATAATAATGAATTTCAAGTGGTTTGCAAAATAAAAAACCTGATTTACAACCAGAGGAAGAAAAAAAAGAATACTTAAACCCTGTTACCTACTCCACTGTTGCCTTCATGAACAATATGGTGAAGTTCCTTAGCCCATTCGTGTCTGAGAAATGGAAGTGAATTTGTGTGACTTCGAATTAATAATGACATATAATGACAAGGCAAGGCATTAGTATCAGACTGAATTCTAGTCCATCATTGAAATTTGTAACAGATCTGTAGACAACTCCAAATGAATTCTGGTTTCAATGCAAGGTAAGACATTAAAAATTGGCATGCTTCTTTTCAGGATTTAGCAAATTTGAAGAAGTTACATCCTACTCCCAATGGCATATCTCTTCATCAGTTTCATTTAAGAAGGAGTCCCTTGGCCAAAAGCCCATCTTCATCCAGCCTCTATCAAGCCTCAGGGTGCTCAGCGGGGAGACAGTCAGATTTCATGCCAGGATTTCTGGCATTCCCAAGCCAGAAGTCCAGTGGTTTCATAACCAGCAGCTAATTCTACCAACAAAAGATATAGTTTTCCATTTTGAGGAGTCCACAGGCATGGCTTTAATGCTTATAGTTGATGCTTACTCAGAGCATGCTGGGCAATACTCTTGCAAAGCAGCCAATAGCGCTGGGGAAGCCACTTGTGCAGCTACACTCACAGTGACTCCAAAAGGTAAAGCCCATCTTGCTTCAAAGACTTTGATTTGCTGCATACTTCCCCATCCCACTGTTACTAATGAGTCTCTGCTGTTTGTTTCATTGCATACTGTGGTCAGTCCATAATTTACTAATAAAGTTACACCCAATAACTCCCCCCAAGTCCCCAATTATGGGTTAACCTATGTACTTTAAATCTCACCAATGTATGTGTTCTGTGCATTAGAGAACCAGTAATTATTTTATTAGGCACCAATTTTGCTTGGCTTTTTTACTTCTCTAAACAACATTACATCACTGCATCATTAAACGATCTATTTACTATATATTTTTTATAAAGTATATGGTGGAGGGAAAGCAAATGGTATCCCAAATATAATCAGCTAGGGTTGGGAGACTGTATCACCTTGGCTAGCTGCAGTGGCAGCAGAAGGAAGGAAGCAGATACTATATGGCATCAGCATGAGCCTTCGTCAACCACTCATCACTGGATCACTGGGAATGAATTTTGTGTTGTGTGATCCTGACATCCTAGAGCATACTGCATCTGGCATGCTGCTTCCAAGCGACAATGATGTCTTTCATCTTCATCTTCCATACCATTTTATGTTACTAACCTGGGCAAGTGACAAAGCTTAGATCTTAATATTCTCTTCTTTTTCTTGTCACTTGATTATACAGTGCAAGCCCTAGATAGGCAAAGTTCTGGGAAAGATGTAAGAGAATCCACCAAGTCCCAGAGAGTGGCAGATTCCTCTTTCACAAAGCAGGAGAGCAAAATATCCCAAAAGGAAATTAAGTCATTTCAAGGATCGTCACACAAATATGAAGTGCAGGTTTTTGAAAATGTATCGCAAAGTTCCACCCACACAGCTGCATCCGTTCAAGATATAGAGTTGCACCATACTGCATCCCTTTCACAAATTGCAGAAAGCGCTGAGTTATTTGAGAAATGTGCTGAAGAGTCAATGGGTGAGGTGCCACAGATTCTCTTGCATCTTCAAGACCTCACTGTAAAGTGTGGTGACACTGCTCAGTTCCTCTGTGTTTTAGAAGATGACTCTTTCGTTGATGTAACCTGGACTCATGAAGGTGTAAAGATAGAGGAATCTGAGAGAGTGAAGCAGTCACAAGATGGAAATATTCAGTTTCTTACCATACGCAATGTTCAGCTGGTAGACCAAGGGCTATACAGCTGCATTGCACACAGTGACTTTGGAGAGAAGACAACGTCAGCAGTACTAAGCGTAGAAGGTGGTTATTTGATTTTTAGCTATGACTTGCTTCATTTCATCCTCATCGCTTTATGCTGCTTTTCTGCCATGCAAATTGAATCAGTGAACATATTAATTAGAATATCTCTAAATTAGCGTCCTATTTATAAATGACTTATGAAAGTCAGCCAAATCATTGGCCAAGCTGGTCTTGAAAATTTGACTTTCCAGTCTAGAGTCAGAAAGCTTAACTTTCAAATGTAAGCTCAGGAAGTGAAGGTTTATCTCATAAGCGCTGCTTTTCCTAATATTTACCAATGCACCACTGAGGAAGTGTACCAAAGAAAATTAAAGTGGTGTAGTACTTACTGGTATTTATCATTGTGCCTGACACTGTGCTAAATTTAAATTTAGTTTTTTTAATACTAAGAAGCTCAACAATTATTATATCCCTTTATTTTCAGATCTGAAGGTTCTCATTGTTTATAAAGAGACCATGAAAATAGAAAATTGGGCACTGAAAATAATAAGGCTCTGTCTGGACCAAAATTAGTAGTCTCTAGATATTTCTCAATAAATGATGATGCTGTTGAAACAATGGTCTTTCTTCCTGCCCAGTAGAAGGAATCTGGCTCATTAATTTATGTAATGTATCTCCAATACCCACTCACCAAATAGAGACTTTTTTCTTTCTTAATCTGAGATCTTGTTCTACAGCTATTTCTAATGTTATTACCATAGTCTACAAAGGATGCATCTCAATTACCGAGGTCTAGTTATGTAAATTAGATGGAAAATTCCACCATCTGGAGAGTTGACCCTCAGTTTCGCTAAAGCTGCTGGCTAGCACAGTAATTACACAGAGTGACTATTTATCTGGAGGTGTTGTCTACTAGTCATGCAGGTGACAGCTATGACAGTTTCTGCGGCAATGTCACTGGGAGCTGGCTGCGTTGTGGAGGTAGAATAAACGTTGATCTTTCAACTCGCTTCCTAAAGAACTTAGTACCACAGTACAGTGTCTGAATGTCACATTTCCGGAGTGGATTTGAACTGAGCATTTTTACCCCTGAATCTCCAGTTCACTCAGTTCCAATTGATGATATTATTAAGGTGCTCTTAAAGCAAGAGTATTTTTTTTTTTTTGGAATGTCCAGACTGCCTTACTTGTACTTAAAAAAATTAAAAGATAAAACAGTTTTAGGTTTTCAAGAGTGGAGGATCAAGCACAGTTGTCCAATTATTTGACATAAGGCCAGTCTTTATATGTCCCTCTTTTATTTTGACTTAATAAGTTCATATCAGAGTTATCCACCATGATCAACTAGAAATATCAATCCCCGGAAGTCTGTTTGAATGGAGTTCTTATGCATATAATAAACATAGAGATATCATTTATTAGTTTTGGAACTAACATGCTGCCTTTCCTTCTCATCCTAATGGCATTCCATCTTTTCTACATTCAGCATATGTTGTATTCTTACAAACACAGCTAATTTATGCCTTCTCCTAACTTTATTCTTACCTAGCAAAAGAATCGCAAGCCAGAGCAGTTACAAAAATTACTCTTGGTTCAGACACTAAAAGTATTAAAACACTCAAAGAGTCGCAAATTAAAACAACAAGTGAAGTAAAAAGAGAATCGTCAAAGAAAACATCAAGTTTGTCATTAACTTCACACCAAAGACCATAAGGAACTGAGAACAAGGGAGTCGAATCTCCAGACACGACGCCACACGCACTGAAGAATGAGAGTGATATGAGGGTACCAGCCCCCGAGAAGCTGCCCCAGAAAGGATTGTGCCCCAAAAGCTGTGCCTATTCCTTATGTAATAAAAGCAATTTTCAGTTGAGGAGTCTTTGTTTTACTCCTTAATATGTAATTAGACATTGTGTAGTTTAAAATTTGAAAGTTGGTTCAAACCAAAAAAGTGTTTGCTAGCAAAAAGGTTTAATTCTACAGGAAAAAACTGAGAATAGCCCTCAGCTAAAGCGGCAACTTTGAAAATGCATGTTCTTTATAAATGTGATTTCATCTCTTAGCAAGTATTCAGTCAACAGGACATTTTTTAAAAAAAGAATATTCCTTTAGTTTGTCAATGACTTTTCAGAATGCATGTGAAGGCATGTGTAATTATGGAACTAAAAGTGAGAATTTCATAGAGAACCTAAAATAAAAATGCTTTAAATATTTCTGTCAACACTGTCACGTATTTTTATCAGCACATTGATTTTTTTGGCATGGACTTTTTGGTAAATTTGGGGAAGGTAGTTTTCGGTTATTAATATAATAAAGAGAAAAGTTTAATCCTATAAATCATGAATTAATACAGAAACTATATGCAATTAATCACTAAAATCTCTTTATATGTTTTTTCATTTTAGCCCCTGAATCAATTTTGCATGAGAGGATTGAAGAACAGATTGAGGTGGAAATGAAAGGTATTGTTATGATGAATTTAAGATTTAAGTAGAAATTCCAAAGGATTAATAGAATCCTTGAGTTGCCTTCTTTCTCTTAGTATTATTGAGAAAAGTGACATAGATGTAAAAATATATCTCTTAGAGTATATATTACTATGTCGCATGCCTGGTTTAGTATGTTGATGGTTACATGCATTTCATGGTAATTTGTTGTACAGTAATTTAAAATCTGTATTTAAAATTTATCAGCCATATTCAACTTTATGTTTGCAGTCACTTTCAAAAGCGTGTATTATGAAAAGTTGTCATCTTAATGCATGAATTCATAAAGTAGAAGTTTGTTTTCAAAATCACAGTGAATTAGATTGAACAATAGACAATAACCTAGCTGTCATTCTCAGAATGCAATGTCATGAATGAATTATGATTGAAATGCTTCTTCATTTAGGATACATTCCCATTCTGGTTTACACTTCATGCACATATATCATTTTAACATTGATATGTCTCTTACACTGGCTTGCAGATAGCTGCCTTATGTGATCCTTATTGCCTGCTTTTCTTTGCATAACATTGTGACCTAATGGCTGTATTAGTTCGAATAAACGCCTTCTCATTTTATTTGAGCTAATTATTTATGGTTATAGTTCTTGTATACATTCTTTAAATAGCTAATTCTCAAAAATATAATAATTTACTCTACAATCAAAAGGATCAGAAAGGGCGTTTATTCCACTCTCTGCAAGTCAGGTAAGATTTTCCTCTTAGCCATCAAAAGAACAAGGTTTTCCTGCTCTCAAAACAAATATGCCCAGGAACATGTTACTTTGAAATGCATTTTTGCTTGTTCAAGAAGAAATTTCAACAGTTTGAAGAAAAGACCAGACAACGAACGATTTTCGTGTCAGAATCTTTTAAACAGAGCATGGTGTTGCGTTTATTCGAACAAATATGGTGAGTGAATTTTTTTATGGATTTGTGAGACTCTGTAGCATGCATTTTATTTCATTTCCTATTTTGCAATTTCATTTATTCAATTTTTCAAATACTATGGCAAATAGTAAAATGCTTTATAATCTATTTTTTTTCCCCAGAATTATTCTCTGAAGGGGAATCTGAACATTCAGAAAGGGATACACGCGACGCCTTCTCAGATTCTGAAGACATAGACCACAGCTCCATGGCTGCTAAGAGATATGCAAGTAGAATATCATCTACAAGCTCCTGGCCTGAATATTTCAAGCCTTCTTTTACCAAAAAACTTACGTTTAGATATGTTTTAGAGGGTGAACCTGTTGTCTTTACAAGTAGGTTAATTGCTTGTCCAACCCCAGAAATGACTTGGTTCCATAACAATCGACCTATCCCAACAGGTCTTCGTCGGGTTATAAAAACTGAGAGTGATTTACATCATCACTCTTCTGTCTTAGAGATTAAAAGGGTCCAAAACAGAGATTCTGGAAGTTATAGATTATTAGCAATTAATAGTGAAGGGTCTGCTGAATCAACTGCATCATTGCTTGTTATCCAAAAAGGGCAAGATGAGAAATATTTAGAATTTCTGAAAAGGGCAGAACAGACAGATGAAAACATGGAAGCTTTAGCTGAAAGGGGAGAAGATAGGATAAAGGTTGATCTGAGGTTTACTGGCTCTCCCTTTAACAAAAAACAAGATGTGGAACAAAAGGGAATAATGCGAACCATACACTTTAAGACAGTAAGTCCTGGTAAGAAAACAGATTTTACGTATGATGAAGAATATTTAGAAAGTAAATCTGACATAAGAGGATGGCTTAATGTAGGTGAAAACTTCCTGGACAAGGAGACCAAAATGAAGTTGCAGCGTTTAAGGGAGGCTAGAAAAATGTTAATGGAGAAAAAAAAATCATCTCTTTTAGATATATCACCTGAAATAAGCTCAAGAACTTTGAGAAGTGAAGCTAGCAATAAAGATATTCTGTTCTCTAGAGAGGAAATGAAAATCAGGTCTCTGTCTAATCTAGCTGAAAGTGGAGGTAAGGGAGATAATTCAACTAAGGGCATCATCCAAAACCCACATGCCCTTCATAATCAAATGGCACAAAATATAGAAACTGGAGAACTTCCCACAAACTTTCAAACTACTGTTGATGAAAAGATTCTCCAGACTGAAATAAGAATGAGCCAAGAGGCACTTCTAAAAGAAAATCTACCAAAAGACCATTTATATGGTGGGATTCTAGTAAGTGAAAATACGCAGGCAAGAGGACAGGTTGAAGACATTGTGACCAATACTGCAACTGAACAGTCATCAAAATATTTCACTGATGTATGTCAGAATGAAGAAGTATATGAGACTCCTGGAAAGGTGTCTCAAGTTAGTACACCATATTCCAGTGAATCTTTTGGTACACTTGTAAATATTGAAGAAAGTGAAGAAATAGCTAGTGAAATAATAAGAAAGGATGACTTGAGAGAATTACAACACTCTGCTTCTACAAAAGTTGATGAATTCAGAACTGAGCAGAAGGAAAAAACCATGAGATTTTTTGAAAGTTCTTCCCCAAGACGTCCAGAACGTTGCCCACCTTTATTTCTTCAAGAAATTGAATCTCAAGAAGTTTATGAAGGTGACAGTTGTGATTTTGTGTGTCATTTTCAAGGATATCCTCAACCTATAGTGACGTGGTATAACAATGACATACCAATCACACGTAGACAAGGCTTTATCACTCATACTTCAGAAAACTATTCAACATTGACTTTCTCTTCGGTTCATCCTGAAAATGAAGGTTCTATTACTTGTGTGCTGTTTAACCAATATGGAACAATAAAAACAACAAGTACACTTAAAGTGAATGCAAAACAAAGATACGATGTGGAAGCACATCATAAAGTCCCAGTGTTCCACGACTACTCTGATGAGGAGGAAGAGTTAGCACTGGTGTTTGACCAAGCAAAAGGCATCCATCCATCTTTGAGTCAAGAGGGCCAAACAAATCTTCGTATGTTAAAAACCAACCCACTAGTTCCTCCCTCTGTAGACACAGAATTGCTTTCCTTTCCTGTAGAAATTCAGATAACAGCAGCTACTCCTACCCCAGAACAGGATACAAAGTCAAAAGAAACATTTCAACCTGAGGAGCTAGAACCTGAGGCAATGCCTCAAGATCAAGCTACTCAGTCACCAAAACACAAATTTGTATTTTTGTATGATAATGAGCGGCCCCAAATGTTACAAGGAATGCCAAAGCATGCCTGGTGTACAGAAGGGGAGTCTGTATTTCTTGAATGTTTAATATCTGGTGAGCCTCATCCAGTTGTAACATGGTTTCAAGATGGAGTCCTTTTAAAGCAGAACCAGAAGTTTCAGTTTGAAGAAATTAATCAGAGCCATAGATTATATATTAATGATGTTAATTCTCAAGATTCTGGAAAATACAAATGTGTTGCTGAAAACAGTTCAGGAACAGTTGAGAGTGTTTCAGATCTGACGGTGGAACCTGTCACTTATGGGGAACATAGTCAATTTGAAAATATTGGTGGAATTTATGCAAGATATTCCAAAGATCAACAAGTACCAATTCAGGGAGAATCTGTAAGGGCACATTTTTATGATTATCCAGCTGATCCTTTTGCTCTCCGGTCACATGTAAAAGAATATTACGTAAGGGAATATTTTCAAAGCCTTGAGATGGCCGAGCGGATAGACCAGAAAAACCAGGTGCGTTGCATACCTTCTAGAGAAAAACTACCCAGGTTTATGTGGTGTGCTTCTAGAGCCGTGAAAATCAACAAGCCTATCATGGCTGAACTTACACAGTGTCAGGATGGATGGGAAAAGAGACATGTAAGTGAAAAGTCAAAGCTGCACCAAGCAGAGGGTACTGTTTATCCATTTGCCAAGGGCTTTATCGAAGTTAATATTAGGGAACAGGGAAGAAACAATTTTGGAAAACGTGGTGGATCAGAGCAGGAAAATGTACAAGAATGTTCCCAAAGTGACTATTTACCAAAAATCCACTTTGAGAGAACTTCTGATAGTTACAAAACAAAAGATGCATCTATTATTGTATCTGAAGAAGCCCTGGGTGAAGAGAGATACTACCCAGGGAAAAAGGTAAAGCACAAAATCATCGCATTTGAAAAACTACAACAGGTAGACAAAGGAGTTCCAGACAAAACACATGCCAGGAAATCATTTGTTCATCCTCCTCAAAGGAAGCCTGGTGATGTAGACTTTTCATTAAAGCGAAGAGAATCAAGATGGAGTAATCCAAATGCAAATATGCATCAGGCAGAGAAAATGTCTCCCAATGCTGAACCAGATTCATCCAACATTGTAATGAATTTAAAGCTGCTTTCCTCTCAAACACATAAGGAATTTGAAGTACAAGAGAGAGAACAGCAGGAAGAAATAGGTCTTACAGAACAATCTGCAATTTCTGAAAAGGCTGAACATCAAGCACCTATTATGTTCGACTTAAAGCAGTTTCACTCTCAAATAGAAAGTACAGATGTAAAATTCCAAGGATTAGACAATAATCAAACAGAAGAAGCTTATTTTAAAACCCAACACCCTGCTTCTGAAAGGACTGATACTGAGTACATTCTATTTGATCTAAAACAAATGTATTCTCAGATAAGAGATCCAGCTATGGTGCTCCAAGGGCTGGAAACTAGGGAACAGCAGGAAACACAATGCAAAGAAGAAATTCCTAGCCCTGAAATGTTCCAATCTGATACACAGAGTATCTCTAAAAACATGCAAAATAACATATTTACCAATCAAGAAATGTCTTCCAGTCAGGAGTTTTCAAATAGAACTGTGGTGGAGAAACATAGCATGGATGAAAATGCCTGTTATTTAGAAGAAGAAGTCCAACATGTACGGGAACGAAACTTAGAAATTTTAAAAACTGATCTTTCTCATAAGTCCTTTTCTGAAGAAATCCATAGTGAATCATGTGCCGTACTTCAAACATCACCTACAGATATGGGAGAAACTGATACTCCTGAGAAAAATAGTTCTCTAGAAAATGGAGACAGAAGTTTCATCTCACATTTGAAAAAAGCAGCAAGTGAGGAAAAGCTTTTAAAGGTTTGTGAAGTGGAAGAAGAACACACTGCAGAGGACGGTGGGACAGAGGAACATAGAGATGGTACCGCGGAAGACCACGCAGGCGATGATCAGGAAGCGCACACACTCCCCAGACAGCTCTCTCTGAGTCGGTGCTTTCCATTCTTGACAACTGAAGAACAGAATCCAAGTGAACAAATGAGTAAAACACCTGATATGTCTGTAGAAGAAAAATGTTATGAGGAAGTTCAAGTTCAAAATGAAAATTCTTTCTTCACCGCAGAAGGGGAAGCAATAGAAACTTGTTTTTCTGAAAGTCTTCCTAAGGTGGATGAGGCACATACAACTGAAGTAACAGAATCTGAGGCTTCCCTAACACAATATTTACTTGCTGCTGGAAAGCATGAGGTTCCTGAAACTAAAGACACTACACACGAGGCAAAACTTGTCCAGAGTGAATCAGTCGCTTCAATGGAGGTTGAAGAAGTAACTTTCAACACTGTGTATGAATATTACAACCAAAAACAGGAACCACTAGGTCGTCCATTCTCTCCTGAATCTGATATTTCAATTGATGTGGGAAGTACAACCAGTGAAGAAATCTCTGAGTTAGATCAGTTTTATACCCCACCATCATCTGTTGAACATTTTGAATCTCCAAAGTCTCCTGAATTATATTTTAATCCTTCAGATACAACTAAACAATCCTCAACAAATCCAGGAGATGAGACTGTTGAAAGATACTCCACACCTTTAGAGGAAGTTGCTGAAAGATACTCAACACCTTCTGAAGGTGAAATAGCAGAAAGATACTCCACACCCCCAGGGGAGACACTGGAGAGATACTCCACACCCCCAGGGGAGACACTGGAGAGATATTCCACACCCCCAGGGGAGACTCTAGAGAGATATTCCACACCCCCAGGGGAGATTCTAGAGAGATATTCTATTCCTACTGGAGGACCAAAATCCACGGGAAGTTTTAAAATGCACCCATCAAGAATGGAAAGGGAAGACAGTATGTCAAGTGAGCATTTCCATACACCTACAGAAGACAGAAGTTCAGCTTATGAAATATGGCGTTCTGATTCATTTGGCACACCCAATGAAGCCATTGAACCAAAAGACAATGAAATGCCTCCATCTTTTATTGAACCTCTGACCAAAAGGAAGATATATGAAAACACAACATTAGGCTTCATTGTTGAGGTTGTGGGCCTTCCAGTTCCTGGTGTGAAATGGTATCGAAATAAATCTTTGCTAGAGCCAGATGAAAGAATCAAAATGGAAAGGGTGGGTAATGTGTGTTCTCTGGAGATTTCTAACATTCAAAAAGGAGAGGGAGGAGAGTACATGTGCCATGCTGTGAATATCATAGGGGAAGCAAAGAGCTTTGCAAATGTAGATATAATGTCCCAAGAGGAAAGAGTGGTGGCACTCGCACCTCCAGTAACCCATCAGCACATCATGGAGTTTGATCTGGAAAACAGCACGTCATCAAGAACGCCTTCTCCTCAAGAAATCATCCTAGAAGTTGAATTAAGTGAGAAAGATGTTAAAGAATTTGAGAAGCAAGTGAAAATAGTCACAGTTCCTGAATTTACTCCTGATCATAAAAGCATGATTGTGAGTCTAGATGTTCTTCCATCGAATTTCGTAGATCCAAATATGGATTCAAGGAAAGGAGAAGACGGGGATTTAAAAATTGATTTAGAAGTATTTGAAATGCCTCCTCGCTTTATAATGCCTATTTGTGATTTTAAAATTCCAGAAAATTCCGATGCTGTATTCAAATGTTCAGTCATAGGCATCCCTACTCCTGAAGTTAAATGGTATAAAGAATATATGTGCATTGAGCCAGATAATGTTAAATATGTGATTAGCGAGGAGAAGGGAAGTCACACCCTTAAAATTCAAAATGTCTGTCTTTCTGATAGTGCAACATACAGGTGCAGAGCTGTGAACCGTGTAGGAGAGGCTATCTGTCGGGGATTCCTCACCATGGGAGATTCCGAAATATTTGCTATGACAACAAAGAGGAGCAAAGTGACCTTAAGCAGTTTGAAGGAAGAATTAGTCTTAAAGAGCAATTATGCAGGCAGCTTTTTTGAATTCCAGGTGATGGAAGGGCCTCCCAGGTTTCTCAAAGGTATTTCTGACTGTTACGCACCTTTAGGCACAGCGGCATATTTCCAGTGTTTAGTCCGGGGCTCTCCAAGACCCACGGTTTACTGGTACAAAGATGGGAGATTGGTCCAAGGAACAAGGTTCAGTGCTGAGGAAAGTGGCATAGGGTTCCACAACCTATTTATAACAAGTTTAGTAAAAAGTGATGAAGGTGAGTACAGGTGTGTGGCTACGAACAAATCAGGAGTGGCTGAGTCCTGTGCGGCACTCACCTTAGTTTAAGTGCAATGTTTCAGTGCCTCAGTAATTATCAGAATTGATTTGAGTGCTTTCACATTTTCCAAATTATATGGGTGTAATAAACTTCCACATATGTCCACTCTACTTGAATGCATTACCTTGAAGGCCCCTGGGGAAGTATTTTCTCTATGTAGAAATCTCATCTTTGTAATACTTGTAAATATTTTGTTATCTCCACTGTGGAATCAGCACTTGTGTCAATTATGCTGTGTATCACCAAGCACCATTAAACATCTCCTTGGCTACCTAACTGTTTCTACTTTACTTTACCCTCATTCCTCCTCCACAGAGTGTTTCATCAGAATGTATTCTCTTTTAGCAGATGAACTATATATGCAAAAGTAGAATGTAAAATTGAAGACCCTGTCAGATGACCATGCAGACAGATTGGTAAGGGCAAATCTCTCTGCTACCATTTATAAGTCATTTTAGAATTGCAGTCTTTTTGTATCCAAACCCACTTTATCTTTACTCCAACTCAGAATAGTCAAAACAAACAACAAAAACCAGCTTCTCCCAATTGGTAACTAACTCTGAAATCTGTTTTACATTTCAATCTTAATATATTTTTTTTAAAAAAATTATGCAGCATGTTATGTTCTGCTTTAGGATAACTTCCCAAGCAAAAATACTCAAGTACTTACAATGAAATTGAATTTACTGGTGATACTGGGAAATAATTTGAATTTTGTAAGGTATATGAAAATAAATAAAACAGATATCACTTAGTGTGCAAATTTAGGAACAGTGAGGGCTCATGAGTTAGAAATTAAATGATACAAGTACTTTTGAATACTAGTAAATGAGAAAATATATCATGCCAGCCTCTCTTAATCAAACTTGAATATAAGTAACAGAATGCTGTATAATAATGCTATATAATTTCTAATATTTTATATGGTGAGTTTTAAAATCTTCACAAAGATTTTGCTGATAAATTATAAAACTGAAAGTGGATCTTTATTTTTACCACACTGTAGTAACTTTGTTCTTTTGGGTTTTTTAAAATTTCAGAATATTACAGGGGTACACATGTTTTGGTTACATTATTTGGTTTCGTACAGTTTGAATCAAAGTTATAAATGTGCCCTTCACCCAGATAGTGTGCATCATACCCGTTAGATATGAATTTACCCATCCCTTCCTCCCCCTCCCACTCTTAGAAATATTTTCATTATTAATATCCCTCTTCTCAAGTGTTTTAATTCTTAATGTGTTTTAATTCTCACTGGTTTTGAAGGGACCAGTTGTGCTCTTTTTGTGGACCGGGTTCATTTAGACATTTGCAGAATAATCAAATAAAGATCTTTCCACTTTGGGAGGTACCTTATTTTCTCAATTTTTGAAATGACATCAGGTGTAAAATGCAGCATTAATTTAACATAGGCCTGGGGAGAAAAGAGAAACTACCATATTGAATTTACATATAGATTTTAAACTACATTTTGATTGCAGAATATTTAAAATTAGAAAAAAGATTTTGGGATATTTTTTAGAATTGAGGCAATACAGTAATTTGTATTTCAGATTATATACAAATAACAAGATAAAATCTTTCCTGTCAATTTCCCTGAACTTCATCTTTAATAGAAATTAATAAGCATTCAAATTTAATTAAGATATATATATACTTTCAAAGTGACTCTTTAATTTTATTTCCTCAAATAAAAATTGTAATAAAGTCACAAATTTCTTAATATTTTACCAATGTGCTATTGTCGACCTAGCATGCCTGTAGTCCCAGCTACTCGGTAGGCTGAGGCAGGAGGATCACTTGAGCCCAGGAGTTTGAGGCTGCTGTGAGCTAGGCTGACACCACAGCACTCTAGCCCGGGCAACAGAGTGAAACTCTGTCTCAAAAAAAAAAAAAAAAAAAAGACTTAACAAATATGAAGAAATTCAGTTTTCTTATTTGAAAATGAGGAATTAGAACAAAAGACCTCAGAAGTGATCATTGTGATCATTCAACAATACAATTCTGTGTTATCCTAATAGTAACTATTCTTAATATAATTTACAATAAATTTTAGTTTTGCAACAGATGAGAGAAATGACAGCATATAGCAATGAATTTTGGACTCTTACCTCCCTCCAGCTCTTAAATTGCTTACTGTTAACTACTGTCTATATTTGTTACCTGCATCAAGCAATATTTAAGTACCATGATCATATTAAACATGTTAATTCAAATTTAATTTTAAATATTAAATAATCATTTAATCTAAATTTAATTTTCAAAAGAATTCATATGTCCAATTATGTTTACTATGTTTGTTTATCTATCAATTTTTTTATTCCCACCATGGGAATTCCCTAACAGCCATCCAAAGTAAAGCAGCAATAGAGAGAATGTGCAGAAAATAGGCAGAGCAGTGGGGCTTCCCCTGCCTTTCTCTCCAAAAACTTTTGATTTATTTGCTTTGAGTCACCATAACCCATCAAGATAGATACACTATTGTGGAACAATCATGTGGAACCAGTGAACACATGATAGTTATGATGTAGTATATCACATCATAAATCCCTGAAATAAAACTAATTCTATAGTTTAGCAACTTAAAGATTTATTCTACTCTTAGCCATATAATGGATGCTAAAATTAATTAGAAACTCAGGTCACAAAACACATGACAAGCACACTTTACTCAACCATTATACAGCATAGTCATAGTCAAAACCCTGTTTCTTAACCAAAAAAAGAAAGAAAAGAAAAGAAATTTTTGATCCTTTACTGGATTTCAGGAAGGGCTGAAAAATATACTTTTTTTCATATAAGAAAGAAAACTTTATTTGATTTTGCCCATTAGAATTCTGTTATTCTCCAATGCATTGAACTTGAGGATATGCAGAATAACAGAAGACCGAATAGGGAAAACGAAGCCTTATCTACACTTGGCTTGCTTGTCAATTGTCAAAAATAAATGGACTTTTTTATTTCATGACTCAGTGGCACACAACTCAAAACCTTGAAATGTTAATTTCTCTGATGCTGGATAAAGAATTTATTGCATCACACATAGTTGAGTTGAAAAAATTAATAGCTGCTACTACAACATGTGTTTTTAACTACACCTTTCATGTTTCAGCACGTTTGAATTTCGTTTACTATTTTTTATGGCTAATCTACCATGTTTTTAATTAAGGGAAAACTATTTCAATATATAGCAAGTAGAGGCATTTTAGCTACATTCACATTCATTTCAAACTTTAAGAATATTTTGGGAGTTCAAGTGAAGGGGAAGTTGATGTGAGTTCTGTATTATAGACTAAACGTAAAATTCAGTGGTCACCATTATGCATGTAAAATTAATCAGTGGTTTGTGGTTTACTTGAAATAATAAGTTAAGTATGTATTCTACGTGGATAGATAAGTTTCTCCAGTATGTTTATAGCCAACAGACACTTGAGTCCTGTCTTCCGATGCTTATACACTAGAACAGAAAGGAATTAAGGCGTATGACTGTTCCAAGTGATGCAAGTGAACTAATAAAATAAAACTGCTTTTTGGTAAGTAAGGCCATAAAACTACTAGTAACAGGCTGTTCTATATGCCTAACAGATTTAATGAACAATATCAATTTCCTTATTATGAAATTATGTGTCTTTCACCTTTCATCATAAACATCTTTATTGTTTAAAGAATATCTGTTATTCACTGCTTTGTTTACTGCTCAATAATGCTGTATAGTTTTTCTTACACAATAAAATACAATCAAATTTTTACTATTGGAGTCGTTTCTGTTTCTTCTAGACAACTAGAACATAGGTGTTTTATTTTGGAAATAATCAGTCTCTAATTTAATGATTAAACAAGATTGTTCTTAAACTCAAGAAGATCCTAAACATAAATAACAATTCTGGATCTTTCTAGAAGTTGATTAAATAATCCTGGATTCATCCATTATTATTATTTCGTTAAGCAGGTTTTCCAACTTTAGCATTGGGATTAGATTACAAGAAAAACTCATAAGAACATCTTTAAAATTTATAAACTATAACACAAATGAAATGGATCAAAATTGCATTTGTATAGTATCTATAAGTTTGTATAATTTTATACATTAAGCTAAGAAAAGTTTAGAAATGTGCTTTTTGTTGAATTAATCTCAGGATAACCTAATGATTCCAGGAATAAAACAGAAGACCATGAGTTGGTACCTAATTTTTTGATTTCTATTTATTGTTAAATAACATTTTATAGTAAAATAATAATTATTTTTCCCCATGCAGAGTTTTCTAGTTCTCTTCTGTCTGCTGAGGAAGAAGAACTTCAAAGCTATAGCTCTGACCTTCGGTTATCTAATATAAAAGAAACACTTGAACTTTTATCTGAACCTCCAGTTCGTTCATCTAAATTGGATTCCACAAAGGAAGGCAGTGTCCCAATTTTCATCAAAGAAGTGTCAAATACTGAAATAAACACTGGCGATGTGGCTACACTGTCTGTTACCGTCATTGGCATCCCAAAGCCCAAAATTCAGTGGTTCCTTAATGGAGTAATGTTAAACCCTTCTGCTGACTACAAATTTGTTTTTGACGGTGACAGTCATAGCTTGATCATTCTGTTCACCAAACTTGAGGATGAGGGAGAGTATACATGCATAGCCAGTAATGAATATGGAAAGGCAGTATGTAGTGCCTATCTAAAAATAAATTCCAAAGAAGAGGGATACAAAGAGACAGAAACAGAGTCAGCAGTGGAGAAATCTCTGGAAAAGCATGAAGGGCCTTGTCCTCCTTACTTTCTTAAGGAGTTAAAACCAATTCACTGTGCTCAAGGGCTCCCTGCCATCTTTGAGTACACAGTGGTTGGAGAACCTGCCCCTACTATTTCGTGGTTCAAAGAAAACAAGCAGCTTTGCACCAATGTTTATTATACTATTATTAATAATCCTGATGGTTCTGGGACATTCCTCGTCAATGACCCTCAGAGGGAAGATAGTGGCCTCTATGTTTGCAAAGCAGAGAATGTGTGGGGTGAGGCCACCTGTGCTGCAGAGCTGCTTGTGCTTCCGGAAGACACGGATGTAACTGATGCCCCTCACAAAGCAAAGTCCCCACTACAGGCTGCTGAAGATTTTCCACAGACATTCAAGGGTCCTGCCATTGAGGCATTTGACTCAGAGCAAGAAATTGCAGCCTTTGTAAAAGACACCATTCTGAAAGCGGCTTTAATCGCAGAAGAAAAGCAGCAGCTTTCTTATAAACATATCGTTCAAACTAATGAATTGAGCAGTCAGGTTACTTTAACAGCTCAGCAATTACAATCCATGGTCATTTTGGAGGAGGACACGCTCACTCCTGAAAGTGGCAGGGAACTTCTTTCCATCAATGGCACTATTCACGTCCGACCTGTCGAGGAACCATCTCCCAATCTACAGCTGCAGATCGTCCAGTCCCAGAAAACTCTCTCCAAAGAAGATATTCTAATGCTTCAAGAGCCTGTGTCACAGGCGGTTCTATCAGATACTGAAAAAACCTTCCCAAGTGCTATGTCCATAGAACAATCTAGTTCATTAACAACTGAGCCTCTGAAAACTTTATTAGCTGAACCTGAAGGGAGTTATCCACAGTCTTCAACAGAACCTCCAGCACATTCTTATGCGACCTCTGTGGCTGAGGAAGTACTTTTACCAAGAGAAAAGACAGTATCGGAAGCCAACAAGGAGCAAAAAGTGACTCTTCAAAAGCAAGAGGCACAAAGTGTCCTCATCCTGACTCAGAGCTTAGCTGAGGGACATGTGGAAAGTTTCAAGGGTGCTGACATCGTGATCTCTAAGGCAAACAATGAGCCCCAGGTCCCTTCAGAACATACTTGCACAGAAGAAGGCGCAATCTTGATGGAAAGTACAGGTCAGTTGGGTAGTGCAGGGCAGGATTTCGCAGTCAGGATTGAGGAAGGCAAGTCCTTAAGGTTTCCACTAGCACTTGAGGAAAAGCAGGTACTGCTCAAAGAAGAACATTCTGCCAACGTGGCAGTGCCCCCGAACCAAACCACTGAGTCTAAAAGAGAGCCCACAGCAATACAGAGCGTGCAGGAAGTACAGGGGAGTGACATTCTTTCTAAGGAAAGTTTGCTTTCTGGTATTCCAGAAGAGCAACGATTAAACCTGAAGACTCAGATTCGCAGGGCTCTGCAAGCCGCAGTGGCCAGGGAGCAACCAGCTCTCTTCTCTGAGTGGTTAAAAAACATTGAAAAGGTAGAGGTCAAGGCCATAACCCTCACCCAAGAGCCCAAACACATCAGGTGCACTTACCTTATCACCTCAGTGAAGTCTCTAATGGAAGAACTAACCATCACTATTGAAGGTATTGATCCTCAAATGGCTAATCTGAAAACTGAACTGAAGGATGCACTGTGCTCTATTATATGCGAGGAAATAAACGTCTTAACAGCTGAGGGGACTAAAACTCAGCAAGGAGCCAAAGGAGATATGCAGGAAGCAATGGATTCTTTTCCAGACTCACAGAAGGTTGAAGCAATTCCTGAACCAGACATCGAATCTAAATATCTCATCTCGACAGAAGAGGTCACTTATTTTACTGCGGAAAGTCAGATTAAAGATGCAGATACCACAACTGTCACTGATGGGGATGTTTCAGCGGCTATCTCTGATGAAAAACAGGATGAGATTGTGAAACCATCAGAGGATGAAGAGAAGTCCACTGAAAGTGGCACTGAGGAGGTTGGTACAGAAAAGATACAGGAAGCTGAGGGAAGCTTCATCGAAGAGGATGGCCCCGTTATACATACGCCCTTAACGGACACCACTTCTGAGGAAGGTGACGTCGTACACCTCACATCATCCATATCCAATGCTACAGAGGTGAATTGGTATTTTGAGAGTAAACTGGTTGCTTCAGATGAAAAGTTCAAGTGTTTACAAGATGAAAATACATATACGCTAGTAATCGACAAAGTAAATACCGAAGACCATCAAGGACAGTATGTCTGTGAGGCCTTGAATGACAACGGAAAAGCAGCAACTTCAGCAAAACTCACTGTAGTAAAAAGAGGTTGGATTTTAAGGGTTAAATGAGTCGAACTCTAACATTCACTGGAGTGTAATGTTTTAGGTTTCATCACTAAATTCTCACTTATCTGCCACTTCCAGAATGCAATTTATTTAGAGTAAGAAAGAAATCACAGACATAATCATGGTTATGAACTCACCTTTTCCCTTACTCCCTTGCTGGGTAGTATGTTCTCCTATCTATGATACTACCTATTTTTAAAATAAAACATATTTTTATGTTTCATAATACCAATAAATATGTTTTTAGTTTATTTTTATATGAAGATACCTTAATAATATGTAATAAAAAGCTATCAGGGAACAACTAGTCCTTCTGAAATTCACCAGTCTCATCCCTAAATTCAAAATAACCATGATTAGTTTTTTATTTGTGTTTCTTGTTTCTATTTCTTTTTTGCTGTTATTTCACTTCATCACAGTATATCATGTTTTTTTCACATTATTTTTAGTGTTCCTAGGCAGCATGGTATATTTAAAGAATATTTCATGTTATGCATGTAATACAATAGTATCACACTTTAATAATTTTTTTCACAATTCACTGGAAAGTAATGATTGAATATGTTGAAAAATGTTTATTTTCCTTTTTTCCCTTCAATGATCTTTCTCATTTTCTAGTCACTTATCTTAAACTACTATGACTCGTCTCACCAATTTCAACTGTTTTACTTTATTAACAGTAACAAAAGCTAGAAGAAAAGGAAAAATGTAGTATGTCTGATAAGGAGGCATGCTAATGGGCTCTTCTTCCCTTTGCAGCTGCCCCAGTGATCAAGAGGAGAATTGAGCCTCTAGAAGTAGCACTGGGCCACCTAGCCAAATTCACCTGTGAGATCCAAACTGCCCCCAATGTCCGGTTCCAGTGGTTTAAAGCTGGCCGAGAAATTTATGAGAGTGACAAGTGTTCTATTCGATCTGCGAAGTATGTCTCCAGCCTGGAAATCCTGAGAACCCAGGTGGTTGACTGCGGCGAGTACACCTGCAAAGCTTCCAATGAGTATGGCAGTGTCAGCTGTACAGCCACGCTAACTGTGACAGGTAAACGCTGTACATTGGCACAGATGTTGTCTCCTCATTTCATATTGTTGCCTATTTTGCTTCTTGTACAGGTGGAGGACGTGCTTGTCCTACCAACTGGAGAGACCAATAACCAAGATGGTAACATAGCAGCTAGATACTGCGGAGCCTATGTGGAATAAGAAATCATTATTTATAGTCATATTTCTAATAGCAGCCAAAGAAAAAAATAATTTATTACTTGCTACTTGAGAACAATATGAAGTAATCAAATGAGCCTGGCGTGGCCTTAATATAAAAAATTTCAGGACAGCGTGAGGCTACTAAAAAATAAATGGTGTCTCAAAATATTTAATAATATGGAATCAAATAACCAATTAAGGACAGAATTACAAACTGAAAAAAGTCAACACATAAAACTAAAATTAAACAAATCCTAATGTAAGACAGGAAGTTAGTACAGGACTACAAATTAAGATTCTCACCCTAGGCTTTATTATTAACTGAAAAATAAGAGCAACTACACAAATATTCTGTTCCCAATTTCCTAATCGATACACAGGGTGACTTTCAAATAGTTAACACTCATTGAATACTTGAATTCCCTCATTAGCAAAAAAAATTTGTAGCTCTTTCTTTCTGTCCTTCTTTTCTTACTTTCTTCCTCCCAAGAGAAAGGGTCAGTATGAACTATGGTCTGAGGATAGGGTAGCAGTGTAGTTAGCCAAGCACTGACTGTTAGGGGAGGCTGTCTGATGGCTGTCTGTCTCAATGAGAGCATCAGGGGGAAGGGCAAAGGCAGTGCATCTCTTTGACATGAAAAAAATGGGGCTTCCTATGGCTTCTTCTCTATAGTCGTTTTACACATTCCTAAGAAACAGATCAGTGATGATTCAATCAGTGGTTTTCACTCTATGGTCAAAATGTCTGCATGCAACCAAGTACATGGCATTATTCTTAATGACACTTATGGAAATTTCATTATTCAAATCAGGCCAATTCAGGAATGGGACTGATATCTGAGCTTCAAATAATAAGAGGAAAGGACCAGGAGGGTGACTTTTTAAAAAGCCACAAAGAGAGCTTCAAAGTGCGGAATGGAAGGGAGAAATTACTGCTATTAAATGTTTTCACAAGTTTCTAATGGCCTAGGGGATGCATTCAAAGTTAAGCCATTTAAGAATTTCCAGGCAGTTGACATGATGATTAGAAAGACTTTATAAAACTATTTCAATCTTCGTATCACTTAGTATCCCTACTCTTCAAGAAGAGTCAAATGCATTTTCGTTATCGTCCTTGCATAGACTTCTAATTTGCAGAATTGAAGTATCAGCCAAATTGCTTATCAAATAATTCAAACAATTAATCAACTACTAAAATGGACAAATCTTAGCAATGTTACTTAATAAAAGAACGTTTGTCTTTCCTTTGATAGAGACAATTAAAGTGATGTCTCGCTCCTCTATAAAGAACACTCTCATCCCTTTCCTCTGGCAAATCTTTTGTTCAAATTAACGCATTACCCTATTTCAAATTATGGTCTCATGTCTATCTAAAGATTTAATTCATCTTTTCTCTGTCTTGGATTATAGAATTACAGCAAGAGCTTTGGTGGGGACTAAACGTAATGCTGGAAAATTTCTTTTGCAGAGGCGTATCCACCAATCTTTCTCACCAGACCTAAGTCCCTCACAACTTTTGTGGGTAAGGCCGCCAAGTTCCTCTGCACAGTGTCAGGGACTCCCGTGATCGAAACCATCTGGCAGAAAGATGGTGCTGCCCTACCACCTTCGCCTAACCGCAAGATTTCACATGCAGAAAACAAACACAGTATAGAACTCTCAAATCTTACCATTCAAGACAGAGGAATTTACTCTTGTAAGGCTTCTAACAAGTTTGGAGCAGACATCTGCCAAGCTGAGTTGACCATCATCGATAAACCACACTTCATTAAGGAATTAGAGCCCGTGCAGTCAGCTATCAATAAGAAGATCCACCTTGAGTGCCAAGTGGATGAAGACAGAAAAGTCACAGTTACATGGAACAAAGATGGGCAAAAACTCCCCCCTGGGAAAGATTATAAGATCTATTTTGAAGATAAAATAGCGACACTTGAGATTCCTCTGGCCAAACTAAAAGATTCAGGGATCTATGTCTGTACAGCTTCGAATGAAGCTGGAAGCAGCTCCTCTTCAGCCACAGTCACTGTCAGAGGTAAGAAACATGGGAATATATTTTCACTTCCTTCTCTGAAAGGAAGCATCAGTAGAAAAATTGTTGACAAACAATACAGTCAATGTACTTTGATATTAAAATAATTGCATTCGGCAAATGTTTTGGCTTGGGAACGTCCTGGCATTGTTTGATTTTATTTTTTTTAATCTTCTTCAGAATTCACTTACTTTTGTTCTTTTACTATTATGTCTGCTATTAACAAAGCTTGCTTAAAATTTCTTCTAAGAACTTCAAGTGTCTAGGCAATTCTTAACGATCTTCTTTCATATAATGGATCTTTGTGTATAGGTATAGTTTGTTTGTTGCTGTTGTTTAAAAAATCAAGAGCCTGGAAAAAGTCTCAAAATGATGGAAAGCTGTTGAATGTACCCACAGCTTTTTCAGAAATGTTGTGAAGATATTTTATGCGTGTTGAGTCTTTTTGTTGTATGTGTCTTCTTTCGTGGAGTTTATGTTTCAGATATCTTTTCCTTTTTCTTTTCTGCAAACTTCGTGTAGAGCCACCATCCTTTGTGAAGAAGGTGGACCCCTCTTATTTAATGCTCCCAGGTGAATCGGCACGCCTCCACTGCAAGCTGAAAGGCTCACCTGTGATCCAGGTGACTTGGTTTAAAAATAACAGAGAACTTAGTGAGAGTAACACAGTCCGAATGTCTTTTGTCAATTCTGAGGCCATACTAGATATCACGGACGTGAGAGTTGAAGACAGCGGGACTTACTCCTGTGAGGCTGTGAACGACGTTGGCAGTGACAGCTGCAGTACCGAAATAGTTATCAAAGGTTTGTTTACTCAGTTACCGTCCATTATTTTTCTGAGAAAAGATTTCCTTTTCAGTTGTTTGCCACTCGTTACTTACACAATGCTTCCGTGCTTTTGTAGAGCCTCCTTCTTTCATCAAAACTCTTGAGCCTGCAGACATAGTGAGAGGATCAAATGCTCTGCTTCAGTGTGAGATCGCAGGCACCGGCCCATTTGAAATTAGCTGGTTCAAAGATAAGAAGCAAATTCGAAGTAGTAAAAAGTACAGGTTGTTTTCTCAGAAGTCTCTTGTGTCCCTGGAGATCTTTTCTTTCAATAGTGCAGATGTTGGTGAATATGAGTGTGTTGTTGCTAATGAAGTCGGCAAGTGTGGCTGCGTCGCAACTCAGTTATTGAAAGGTTAGTACTTGAGAAACATGTGTCTTTAATAAATTGTCAAAGTAGCTTTCTTAACCCATGGAAGGAAAACTGGTACTTTCTCCTCTTATCCTGTCCTTTAAAATTTGTTTTGTCTTGGTTTGACCTGGGACCTGGGGAACAAAGTCCGTAACTTTCTCCTAGTCTTTATCTTGAGAGCAGAGTAAATATTTATTATGTGATAACAAAAGTGAATTACATAAGCCATTTTGTCAGCTGATAAACATATATCTTCTATGCCTCTGTCTCTTGAATGGCGTTGTAATTGTTCTTAAATTTTACTTCTTCTTCCAGTTAACTGACACTATGAAATAGCAGTATTAGACAAGATAAATGTAATCTTGATAACATTCTTAAATGTAGATGGTGCTGAAAGTGTTTGGGGACTGATAAGTTTTGTATGCTCTTTCTTTAACTAGAACCACCAACCTTTGTAAAGAAAGTAGATGATTTTACCGCACTAGCAGGACAAACTGTTACCTTACAAGCTGCTGTGAGAGGATCAGAACCCATTTCTGTCACATGGCTGAAAGGACAAGAGGTCATTAAAGAAGATGGAAAAATCAAAATGAGTTTCTCCAGTGGTGTTGCAGTCTTGATAATCCCTGATGTTCAGATTAGTTTTGGTGGCAAATACACGTGCCTGGCTGAAAATGAAGCCGGAAGCCAAACTTCTGTTGGGGAATTAATAGTTAAAGGTTCGTGTAGGAACACTTTAACCTTGAATTGCCATTTCCCTTTAAAGCGAAACCCTAATACACACTTAGGAATCCTAACTCTTTAATACCATTGAATACCATTGTAGAACCTGCCAAAATCATCGATCGAGCAGAATTGATCCAGGTGACAGCAGGAGATCCAGCCACCCTGGAGTACACAGTCACGGGCACCCCAGAACTGAAGCCCAAATGGTACAAAGATGGGAGACCCTTGGTTGCCAGTAAGAAGTACCGAATAAGTTTTAAAAACAATGTTGCCCAACTCAAATTTTATTCGGCTGAGCTGCACGACAGTGGCCAGTATACATTTGAGATTTCCAATGAAGTGGGCAGCAGCTCCTGCGAGACAACGTTCACTGTGTTAGGTTAGTATTTTTAGAAAACTACACTACATATTCATTTGAAACCCAACAAGTGGCCAAAAATAAACCACTGAGCACTTTTCTCTATTGATCTTGTTTCCCTTCTTGTACCACGAACAGATCGAGACATTGCTCCGTTTTTTACCAAACCCTTACGCAACGTGGACAGCGTTGTCAGTGGTACCTGCAGACTGGACTGCAAAATCGCTGGCTCCCTCCCCATGAGGGTGTCCTGGTTTAAGAATGGTAAAGAAATAGCATCTTCTGACAGATACAGAATCGCCTTTGTGGAAGGCACGGCCTCCCTGGAGATCAGCAGAGTAGACATGAATGACGCAGGGAATTTCACTTGTCGAGCCACAAATTCCGTGGGAAGCAAAGACAGCAGCGGAGCCCTGATTGTGCAAGGTTGGCAGGAGACTTTGCATTTCCTTCTTACTATAGATGATGCTCAAATTAAGCCTTCTTCCCTTAGAATCACATGCTCTTAACTCTTGGAAATTCTTTCTCGTACCCCTTCTTCAGAACCACCCAGTTTCGTAACTAAACCTGGATCAAAGGATGTTCTCCCCGGCTCAGCTGTCTGCCTGAAGAGCACTTTCCAAGGGTCCACTCCCCTCACGGTCAGATGGTTTAAGGGTGACAAAGAGCTGGTTTCTGGAGGAAACTGCTATATCACCAAAGAAGCTTTGGAGAGTTCCCTGGAACTCTATACAGTGAAAACCTCCGATTCAGGCACATACACGTGTAAAGTCAGCAACGTCGCCGGAAGCGTGGAGTGCAGTTTAAAATTGTTTGTAAAAGGTTTGCATCGTTTTCTTGACATCTTTGTGCTACTCTTGTTGTAAATTCTTTCCTCTTTCTCACTTGTCTTAATAACTTCCCTCCTTCCACAGAACCTGCCACATTTGTCGAAAAGCTAGAGCCATCACAGTTGTTAAAGAAGGGAGATGCCACCCAGCTAGCCTGCAAAGTAACTGGCACCCCTCCAATTAAAATAACCTGGTTTGCAAACGATAGAGAAATCAAGGAGAGCAGCAAACACAAAATGTCTTTTGTGGAGTCCACTGCGGTTCTAAGACTTACAGACATTGCCATCGAAGACAGTGGTGAATATATGTGTGAGGCTCAAAATGAGGCTGGCAGTGACCACTGCAGTGGCATTATAATAGTCAAAGGTTTGTGTTCACTTTGCCTCTTGTATTACCAAAGTTATGGCCCATAGGACAGACCCCTCCCCTGTTAACACAAATCATTCCTGTTTTACTATAGAGCCACCTTACTTTATCAAGGAATTTAAGCCAGTTGAAGTGTTGAAGGAGTATGATGTCATGCTACTGGCCGAGGTGGCAGGCACGCCTCCCTTTGAGATCACTTGGTTCAAAGACAACACCACCCTGCGAAGTGGTAGAAAGTATAAGACCTTCATTCAGGACCGCCTGGTCAGCCTGCAGATCCTCAAGTTTGTAGCTGCAGATGCTGGTGAATACCAGTGTCGGGTGACCAATGAGGTGGGCAGTAGCACCTGCACTGCCAGGGTGACTTTACGAGGTTAGTGTCAGTTCCCGTGATGGACTGGCTCTTTTGCAGAGTCAGTCCTTTAAAAAAAAAAAAAAAAAAAGCCAGTTTTGCTAAGGAGCTGGTATTGATTGAGAATTCATTTTTCTGTTAGAACCTCCATCCTTTATAAAGAAGATCGAGAGCACCAGCTCCCTCCGGGGAGGCACAGCTGCCTTCCAGGCCACTCTGAAGGGCTCCTTGCCAATCACGGTGACTTGGCTAAAAGACAATGATGAAATCACTGAAGATAATAACATAACGATGACCTTTGAGAACAACGTGGCCAGTCTGTACCTCAGTGGCATTGAAGTCAAGCATGATGGGAAATACGTCTGTCAGGCCAAAAATGACGCAGGAATACAAAGATGCTCTGCGGTACTCTCAGTGAAAGGTTGGTTCAGAAAGTTTGACTTGAGTTTGAGGAAGAAATGCAGATGTAAACCTTTCAGCAGAGCAATTCACAACCCACATCTACTCTTTGTTTTCTGCAGAACCTGCAACAATCATCGAGGAGGCTGTGTCCATAGATGTCACCCAGGGAGACCCAGCCACTTTGCAGGTTAAATTTTCAGGGACTAAGGAGATTACAGCCAAATGGTTTAAAGATGGCCAAGAACTGACCTTGGGCCCAAAATACAAAATCAGTGTCACCGATACAGTCTCCATACTGAAGATTATTTCTACAGAAAAGAAAGACAGTGGAGAATATACTTTTGAGGTCCAAAATGATGTGGGGAGAAGCAGCTGCAAGGCTAGCATTAATGTATTAGGTTGGTATCACTTTTCTATAGAGAGGAACTGGGCATTCTTAAGTTCCTTCCTCTCTTACAGTTTAAGAGAAAATACAAATTGGCAAATTAACCTAACTCTTTTTCTTTGCCTTTTCATTGGATAGATCTTATCATACCTCCCTCATTCACCAAAAAGCTGAAGAAAATGGACAGCATTAAAGGGTCTTTCATTGACTTAGAATGTATAGTGGCTGGGTCACATCCCATAAGCATCCAATGGTTCAAAGATGACCAAGAAATATCAGCTAGTGAAAAATACAAATTCTCTTTTCATGACAATACTGCCTTTTTGGAAATCAGTCATCTGGAAGGAACAGACAGTGGGACATACACTTGTTTTGCCACCAATAAGGCAGGGCACAACCAGTGCAGTGGTCATCTGACAGTCAAAGGTTGGCGATTTTTATCTCTACCTATCAAAAACGTATTGCTCTTTCATTTCTTAATTCTTACCTTTATGGCTCAGTTCTAAAATAAACCTGCCTCTCTCCTTTTGCTGTTTTTTCCTTTCATCCCAGAACCCCCTTACTTCGTGGAAAAGCCACAGTCACAAGATGTCAATCCCAATACGAGGGTTCAATTAAAGGCTCTTGTGGGTGGCACTGCACCTATGACAATAAAGTGGTTTAAAGATAATAAAGAGTTGCATTCAGGGGCAGCTCGCTCAGTTTGGAAAGATGACACCTCCACCATTCTAGAGCTCTTTTCAGCCAAAGCTACTGACTCTGGGACCTACATTTGCCAACTAAGCAATGACGTGGGCATAGCAACCAGTAAAGCCACTCTCTTTGTAAAAGGTCTGGTCTCTACATTTCCTCGCTTTCTTGCTTGCATAGATTTTCTTGGGGGAGGGAAGAGGCTTAAGAAAGCAATTTTGCTCATTGGTCTTTGTTTTTTAAAAAAATGTATTGAACATCATACCTTTTTTCTCACCTTTAGAACCTCCTCAATTCATTAAGAAGCCCAGCCCAGTGCTGGTGCTGAGGAATGGACAGTCAACAACATTTGAATGCCAAATAACAGGCACTCCTGAAATCAGAGTGTCTTGGTATCTGGATGGGAATGAGATAACAGCCATTAAGAAACATGGCATTTCCTTTGTTGACGGTTTAGCCACTTTCCAAATATCTGGTGCCAGGATAGAAAATAGTGGGACTTATGTCTGTGAAGCCCGAAATGATGCAGGCACTGCAAGCTGCAGCATTGAACTGAAAGTAAAAGGTTCGTTGTTGGAATCTGTTTTCCATTTTGGCTGTGCTGTTGGATAGGCCTAGGGTCTTCCCTTGAGTAAGCGGCTCTCTGTCTTCCTTTTGAATCTTTAGAACCTCCCACCTTTATCAGGGAGCTGAAGCCTGTGGAGGTAGTGAAAGATAGTGACGTGGAGCTGGAGTGTGAAGTTACAGGGACACCTCCCTTTGAAGTCACTTGGCTGAAGAATAACAAGGAAATTCGAAGCAGCAAAAAATATACACTGACTGACAGAGTGTCAGTGTTTAACCTGCATATATCCAAGTGTGACCCGTCGGACACTGGGGAATACCAGTGCATTGTATCCAATGAAGGAGGCAGCTGCTCCTGCAGTACCAGAGTGGCTCTGAAAGGTCAGCAGGCTACCAAATAAACATTCTATGATGCTCTTTCATTGTATGATTTTAAGTAGGAGTTAAAATATATCTCTTCTTTTCACACTATCTTATTTAATCACAGAACCACCATCATTCATTAAGAAGATAGAAAATACCACGACTGTTTTGAAAAGTTCTGCCACCTTTCAGAGTACCGTGGCAGGCTCTCCCCCCATTTCTATAACCTGGCTAAAGGATGATCAGATTCTTGATGAAGACGATAATGTTCATATCTCATTTGTGAACAATGTGGCCACACTTCAAATCAGAAGTGTGGACAATGGACACAGTGGGAGATATACGTGCCAAGCCAAGAACGAGTCAGGAGTGGAGAGGTGTTACGCTTTCCTCTTAGTTCAAGGTTTGTAAGCTGTTCTCTTTCAAAGTCTGTCTATGGAGACAATTTCACAAGCGCACCTTATATCTAGTGGTGCGCTAGACCACTAGACCAGTTATCACCATGACTCAACCACATTTTTATTCCTGCTACAGAACCTGCCCAAATCATAGAGAAAGCTAAATCGGTTGATGTTACTGAGAAAGACCCAGTAACCTTGGAGTGTGTTGTGGCTGGAACACCAGAACTCAAAGTGAAATGGCTTAAAGATGGGAAACAAATTGTACCCAGCAGATATTTTTCCATGAGTTTTGAAAATAATGTGGCCAGTTTTAGGATTCAGTCGGTAATGAAGCAAGACAGTGGTCAGTATACTTTCAAGGTGGAAAATGACTTTGGAAGCAGTAGCTGTGACGCCTACCTGAGAGTGCTAGGTTTGTATCTTTGCCCCAGTCAACTTCCCTAATTTCTTTTATGGCCATTGTAAACACATAACCACAGATTAATGGGTGTGTTTTGCTGTTTGCGTTGGACAGATGAAAATATTCCTCCATCATTCACCAAAAAATTAACCAAAATGGATAAAGTTCTGGGCTCTTCTATTCATATGGAGTGCAAGGTTTCTGGCTCACTTCCTATTAGTGCTCAGTGGTTTAAGGATGGAAAAGAAATATCTACAAGTGCAAAATACAGACTTGTATGTCACGAGAACACAGTGTCACTGGAAGTTAATAACCTGGAATTAGAAGATACTGCAAATTACACGTGCAAAGTGTCAAATGTAGCGGGAGATGACGCATGCAGTGGCATCTTAACTGTGAAAGGTCAGAATTTCTTACCTCTTCTTGATTCTTCTTTGTGAATGCTTTAAAAATGTATCCCTCTTATCCTTGTATCCTTTAGAGCTAAAATCTCAATGATTCTGTTTCTTTAGACTCATGTTCACTGAGTTCAAGAAATATTCAGCCATTACTTCTTTTCAGGAGTGTTTTCTTATATGTCCATTCAACTGTCAAAATAAGTCAGCACAAGGAATTTAATTAAATATATCTCTCTTAAAACCTGTAGAACCACCAAGCTTCCTAGTGAAACCTGAGCGACAACAAGCCATACCTGATTCTACAGTGGAATTTAAGGCAGTACTAAAAGGAACACCACCATTTAAAATAAAGTGGTTTAAGGATGATGTGGAACTTGCCTCTGGACCTAAATGTTTCATTGGCTTGGAAGGGTCAACTAGCTTCTTAAATCTCTACTCAGTGGATGCTTCCAAGACTGGACAATATACTTGCCAAGTTGCCAACGATGTTGGTAGCGACTCTTGTACTACAACGTTGCTTGTGACAGGTGTGCAAGTTTGATTGTTTTCTGTTTCTGTCTGACCTGTGGCTCTGGTTCTTTCTGTACTCTGTTACAAAGTAGCTAACTAACCAAGAAAGTACCATTCTTTCTAACCCAGTAGACAGTATTTGCCAGACATGGCTCCTGTTCTTCTCTTTCCTACATACTACTTAATTTAACTTCTGTTATTCATTTCTGTTCCCTCATAATCTCCTCTTTCCTCACTCTCTAGAACCACCAAAGTTTGTAAAGAAATTAGAAGCATCCAAAATTGTGAAAGCAGGTGACTCTTCACGACTTGAATGCAAGATAACCGGATCCCCAGAAATCAGAGTGGTGTGGTACAGAAATGAACACGAACTTCCAGCCAGCGATAAATACAGAATGACTTTCATTGACTCAGTGGCTGTCATACAGATGAACAATCTTGGAACCGAGGACAGTGGAGATTTCATTTGTGAGGCTCAGAATCCTGCTGGCAGCACAAGCTGCAGTACCAAGGTTATAGTAAAAGGTAGAAAGCTTGCTCTTATGTTCCTCATTAACTGAAACCACCCTCCTCTCTCCTGAGTATCACAGCCATTTATTCTTTTATTGTCACTTTAGTTTCCATTTGAGATCATAGAATATTTTCCCAAACTAATATTGTTTCCCTTTTTAGATGTTTTTTCTTCCTAAGTTTTGCTTACAGGTAGCTAGTCATTCTGCAATATTTTTCTTGTTATTCCAATGCCATAATTTTAATTGCCTCAACACACTGGCCAAACATCAAATGTGATATTCAAAAATTCACCAAAAAAAAAAAAAATGAAGTATGCATTTTTAAATTAATCTTTTGTCTTCAATCAATTTACAAATACATTATCATCCTCACTACAATCTATATCATTAATAACAAGGAATATTTACTACATATGTGTAAGATATAAGCAATATAGATTTTAACCTTACATTCAAAACATTACAATTATATTTTTTCTCTCTCTCTCAAGAATCAGTTCCTATCTTTTAAAAACTTTTGGTACAAATAGTACTTATATTTTCTGCTGCCATTTTCCAGTATTTTCTGTCACAAAGCCTAAGTTTGTCATGTTCTAAGGCAATAATTATCGCAATAACTATTTGTTGAAATGAAAGACTTAGATCACAGATGTTGTGACAAATTCCAAGTGTCTCAAATACAAAAAAAAATAGCAAATACAAAAAAAAAAATTCATCCCTGAAGTCAGAATTCCACACTTCATTTAAATCATATTTATTAATATACATATTTGTTTATCATTTTTGTATCAATCAAAGATAAATTAGTAGGGTAGAGTAGACAGAATGTTGAACTGCTTAATCATGACATCTAGGATCCATCTGGGTTCTCTACCCATATAGTTGATTATCTCACAAAGGTTCATGACCTGAGGCTGTTATTCCTTAATAATGACACTACTAACCATTATAGTATCTTAAACCTTTCCTCCAATTTAAAAACAAAGAAATAAACAAAAACCTTTCATTCTATAAAATTAAATAGCCCAATTCATGAGAAATAGCCCAATTCATGAGAAATTCTTGTCTTTTGACAGAACCACCTGTTTTTAGCAGCTACCCTCCTGTAGTAGAAACCCTTAAAAATACTGAAGTTAGTCTTGAATGTGAACTTTCGGGAACACCACCATTTGAGGTGGTGTGGTACAAAGACAAGCGGCAACTCCGAAGCAGCAAGAAATACAAGATTGCATCGAAAAACTTCCATGCGAGTATTCACATTCTCAATGTTGAAACTTCAGACATTGGTGAATACCACTGCAAAGCGCAGAATGAAGTGGGAAGTGATACTTGCATTTGTACTGTAAAATTAAAAGGTAAGCGTGTTTCCTGCATGCGGCAGAAATGCCAGGAATGTGCAAAATGCTAATTTTTTTCTCTCTTCTATTATCTGGACAATCTTTTCAAAAATCTCCATCTGTCTTTTCCTGTTCAGAACCACCAAGATTTGTCTCCAAACTGAACAGCCTCACCGTTGTAGCTGGGGAGCCCGCTGAGTTACAAGCATCCATAGAAGGCGCCCAGCCTATTTTTGTCCAGTGGCTTAAAGAGAAGGAAGAAGTGATTAGAGAAAGTGAAAACATCAGAATTACATTTGTGGAAAATGTTGCAACTCTACAGTTTGCAAAAGCAGAACCAGCTAATGCTGGAAAATATATCTGCCAAATCAAGAATGATGGTGGAATGAGGGAGAACATGGCCACACTGACCGTCTTAGGTTGGTACAATAGTCTCCTAACAGAAACTGGTGCCAAAAGCTGCAACGAGTTACTAAGAGTTACTGGCAGACTCTCTCTTTCTGAATTTCTTCTAGAACTTTATTTATCCTCACCTATGTGGAAGGTTCAGGAGAAAGCCCTACTTGATCTTTTTTTCCTGTTTCTATGATTCTAACAAAAACATGCTATCTATTTTATTGTTTACCTACTACTTTTCTTGATGGAGTAACAGATATAAGTGTGATCATCTTTTGTTTAAGCATGAAAGAATTGGGGGCCCAGCGTTTATTACAAGGAAATTTTGTTTCCAAAGTCTAGTTGTTAAAGCTGACAAAAATGCCAAAGGTCAGCATTTGATAGGAAAGACTTGCACTTCTATCTTTGGATATATAAAATTTCAATTTAGAGATTTTTTGGATAACAACTTTCAAAAAGTTGTCTTTAGTGCCTTAAAGTAGAGCAAAAAATACCAAATAATTCACAATAACATGAAGTCTTTGCTCCAAAGAGGGTCAAGTGCAAATCAACACGCATTGTCTAAAGTACGTTGCCTGAATGTTTTGGAATTGACTAGTGCATGAGCATATATTTCTTAATAATAGCTGATATAATTTTATGACGGCTTGTAGCCATGGAATCACATTTTAAAGTGGAGAACCGTATCCTAGTAACATAAACACCTCATTGGGAGAAACAATTTTAGTGAATTTGATAGTAGAGACATAGTAAAGGTCTCAGACTTTTACAGATGGATATCATGTTCTATTTCAGAGCCCGCAGTCATTGTCGAGAAGGCAGGACCCATGACAGTGACGGTAGGAGAAACATGCACTCTGGAGTGTAAGGTGGCTGGCACTCCAGAACTCGCAGTTGAGTGGTACAAAGATGGAAAGCTGTTGACCAGCAGCCAAAAACACAAGTTTAGCTTCTACAATAAAATCTCTTCCTTAAAGATTCTCTCCGTCGACAGGCAAGATGCAGGCACATACACTTTCCAGGTTCAAAATAATGTTGGAAAAAGCAGCTGCACAGCTGTGGTTGAAGTTTCAGGTTAGTTCTGTTCTTTTCCTCTGGTTGCTTACACACATTCCTTTTACAAGTTTCCTTCTTTCAAGTCTCTTTTATTCTTTCGAATCATGATGAGTCTCTTGCTTTTCCTTATGCAGACCGAATGGTTCCTCCCTCTTTCACACGAAGACTGAAAAACACTGGTGGGGTGCTTGGTGCCTCTTGCATCTTGGAGTGCAAAGTAGCTGGATCGTCACCTATCTCTGTTGCCTGGTTTCATGAGAAAACCAAGATTGTCAGTGGAGCAAAGTACCAAACCATGTTTTCAGATAATGTCTGCACATTGCAGTTGAATTCTCTGGATTTATCGGATATGGGAAACTACACATGTGTGGCTGCTAACGTTGCTGGGTCTGATGAATGTCGTGCAGTTTTAACTGTACAAGGTCAGTGTTAGACATTCCTCTTCGGGTGCACACCCAGGCGGACACACATTCAAAGTGCTCTTACTTTTGATCCAAAATTACAACTACATTTAAAGCTTACAGGATATTTTAATTGTCCTCCATGTCTATGTAGAACCACCCTCTTTTGTGAAAGAACCTGAACCTCTGGAAGTACTACCAGGCAAGAATGTAACCTTCACAAGTGTTATTAGAGGAACCCCTCCATTCAAGGTTGGCTGGTTCAGAGGAGCCAAAGAACTGGTGAAAGGAGACCAGTGCAACATCTATTTTGAAGACACTGTGGCAGAACTGGAATTATTTAACATTGACGTCTCTCAGAGTGGGGAATACACCTGTGTGGTCTCTAATGATGCTGGCCAAACATCCTGCACTACCCGTCTCTTTGTAAAAGGTTTGCTCAAGTGCATTCACTCTTCCAATTTTCGCTATGCCAACATCTTTCTGTTTCCATTGTACTTAATTGCTGTGCTTTGTCACTTACCAGAACCAGCTGCGTTTGTGAAGAAATTAAGTGATCACGCTGTAGAACCAGGGAAGTCCATAATTCTGGAGAGCACCTACACTGGAACACTTCCAATTTCAGTCACCTGGAAAAAGGATGGTTTTAACATCACTCCATCTGAAAAATGCAATATAGTCACAACAGAGAAAACTTGCATCCTGGAAATTCTGAATAGCACAAAAGGAGATGCAGGACAGTATTCCTGCGAGATTGAAAATGAGGCAGGAAGGGATGTTTGCGAAGCTCTCATATCTCCATTAGGTGTGTTGTCTTATTCTGTCCTAGATGATTTGCATTCATCTAACACGTAGCATAGTTTGTTTGGTTTTCTTCGATTTTCTTTAATTCCAGTTGTTGATTGTGAGCCTTTCTTCTTTAGAGCCACCTTATTTTGTTACGGAACTGGAACCTCTGGAGGCATCAGTTGGAGATTCGGTTTCTTTACAATGCCAAGTTGCTGGGACACCAGAAATCACAGTGTCTTGGTACAAAGGAGACACCAAACTGCGCTCAACTCCTGAATACAGGACCTACTTTACAAACAATGTGGCCACACTTGTTTTTAATAAAGTGAATATCAGTGACAGTGGCGAGTACACATGCAAAGCAGAAAATAGTATAGGCACTGCTTCTTCTAAGACTGTCTTCAGAATTCAAGGTGATGATATTTTATAAATTAAAAGATTTATTTTCCCCTATCCTAACTCTTTTATCTTCATGGCATAATTTTCATCTCATCTCCTAATGCCTCCAGTATTACTTGTCTTCCTACAGAACGCCAACTCCCACCTTCCTTTGCAAGACAATTAAAAGACATCGAACAAACCGTTGGGCTACCAGTTACACTCACTTGTCGATTAAATGGTTCTGCACCCATCCAAGTGTGCTGGTATAGAGATGGAGTACTTTTAAGAGATGATGAAAATCTACAGACATCATTTGTAGATAATGTGGCAACTTTAAAAATTTTGCAAACTGACTTAAGTCACTCTGGCCAATACTCTTGCTCAGCTTCCAACCCACTTGGAACAGCATCTTCTAGTGCTAGATTCACAGCAAGAGGTTTGTTCACATGTCAATCTTTCTCTTTGCAAACCATGACTTCTTATCTCGTTGTCAAAGTAAAAATGGCCAATGGAAAAAAAGCAAAACAATACACATTGCCTTTTCTTCTCATCTTCCAGAACCTAAGAAATCTCCCTTCTTTGACATCAAGCCTGTATCTATAGATGTTATTGCTGGAGAAAGTGCTGATTTTGAGTGTCATGTTACTGGTGCTCAACCAATGAGAATCACTTGGTCAAAAGATAACAAGGAGATCCGTCCTGGAGGAAACTATACAATCACATGTGTGGGAAACACTCCTCATCTGCGAATTCTTAAAGTAGGCAAAGGAGACTCTGGTCAATATACTTGCCAAGCAACAAATGATGTTGGCAAAGACATGTGCTCAGCTCAACTCAGTGTAAAAGGTATCATTACGTGAAATTTACCAATATTTATTCTTTACCACTTTTGCATAATTGTCTTTAAAAAGTTTCTTTAATTTTTAAATGTTTGAGATAAATAAACTGGATTCTGTTAGAATTTGTGTATTAGTGTGGGAGGCAACATTAATCAAAGTTCTGTTTTCTCTTTATATTGGTCTTTAAGTTAGTGTGTCTCTAAGTGTAATCCTATCAAAGAGTATAAAGAGTACTGTATAATTTATTTTACCACAAAATTCTCAGAAAGTATATTCTTAATAATAAACTGGTTTAAATATGAACTTATGGGATCTTCAACTGGAAATATAACATGTAACTTTAACATGTAAATATCCCTTACATGTAAAAAACCTTTTCCTTTGGTTTACTAGAACCTCCGAAGTTTGTTAAAAAATTAGAAGCTTCAAAAATTGCAAAGCAGGGAGAATCCATACAACTGGAATGTAAAATAAGTGGTTCCCCAGAAATCAAAGTTTCGTGGTTCCGAAATGACAGTGAACTTCATGAAAGCTGGAAATACAACATGTCCTTCATTAATTCCGTGGCATTGCTTACCATCAACGAAGCCAGTGCCGACGACAGTGGGGACTACATCTGTGAAGCTCACAATGGTGTTGGTGACGCCAGCTGCAGCACAGCACTGACAGTTAAAGGTTAGACACGCGAAACTTCTTGCTTCTTCCTTCTCCTCTGATTTGGATTCTTTCTCAGCAGGGCTATGAGCTCCAAAATAAAAAGGCCAGTTAAGGTTATTTGCTTGTAATTCTTACACTAGTTTTTATGAAAAGTCATTTCTTGTGTTGTCATATGGTCACACCAATCAATAATTCTTCTAGATTTCTATGTAAGCAAATGTTCTCATTTTTTACCTTCTTTTTTCTTTTCTGGTAGCACCTCCTGTTTTCATCCAGAAGCCTCCTCCTTTAGGAGCCCTTAAAGGTTCTGATGTGATTCTCCAATGTGAAATTTCGGGAACGCCCCCATTTGAAGTAGTGTGGGTTAAAGATCGAAAGCAAGTTCGAAGCAGCAAGAAATTCAAAATCACTTCGAAAAATTTTGATACAAGTCTTCATATCCTTAATCTTGAGGCCTCCGATGTCGGGGAATATCACTGCAAAGCTACTAACGAGGTGGGAAGTGACACGTGTGTTTGCACTGTCAAGTTCAAAGGTTTGTATACATGGGCACAAAAATGTATGCTTCCTCATTCCATTTTTTCTTGCTTGACTAATAATTTGTGTGTCTGTGATTCTCACTCTCATTTCCTCTACACCACAAATTTCTTTCATTAGAACCTCCACGATTTGTGAAAAAGCTAAGTGACACCTCAACCCTCATTGGGGATGCTGTTGAGTTACGGGCCGTAGTGGAAGGCTTCCAGCCGATTTCTGTTGTCTGGCTGAAAGATAAAGACGTTATCAGAGAGAGTGAAAACACTAAGATTTCATTCGTTGATAACATTGCAACTCTCCAGCTCAGGAGTCCAGAAGCATCTAATTCTGGAAAATATGTGTGCCAAATCAAAAACGATGCCGGAATGAGAGAATGTTCAGCAGTCTTGACTGTACTAGGTTAGTAGCAAAGTATATATAGTCTGAGAAAGAAACCAACTTAATCGACCCATGATTATTTTCCTCAAGTATTACTCTTGTCCAGTAATATAGTGAATACAGTCTGAATTTGGATGGTGGCTTTGTTTTCAATGAAAAATACTTCTTCTTTTAGAACCAGCCAGAATCATAGAGAAGCCTGAACCCATGACTGTCACTACTGGAAATCCTTTTGCATTAGAGTGTGTAGTGGCGGGAACACCAGAACTTTCAACCAAATGGTTCAAAGATGGGAAAGAATTGTCTGCAGACAGAAAACATCACATTACATTCATCAATAAAGTGGCTTCCCTTAAAATCCCCTCTGCAGAAATGAGTGATAAGGGGTTATATAGCTTTGAAGTGAAAAACAGTGTCGGCAAAAGTAACTGCACTGTCTCTGTCCATGTTTCGGGTGAGTAGAATGAGGTCTTTACAAATCTACAGTTTTTCTTGGGGGAAAAAGATAAAGCTTCTCTTTAAATGGAAAACTACTCTTCTCTGTGTAGATCGCATCGTGCCTCCCTCCTTCATCCGCAAGCTGAAAGACGTGAACACGGTTGTGGGGGGCTCGGTTGTTTTGGAGTGCCGAGTCGCTGGCTCGGCCCCGATTTCAGTTGGCTGGTTTATGGATGGAAATGAGATCGTTAGTGGGCCCAAATGTCAGTCCAGCTTTTCTGAAAACGTCTGTACTTTGAATCTGAGCTTATTGGAGCCCTCTGACACGGGCACATACACGTGTGTGGCTGCCAACGTGGCTGGTTCGGAGGAATGTTCGGCAGTTCTGACTGTCCAAGGTCAGTGTGCAAGGATAGGGCAGCTGCTTCTTCAGAGCCTCTTCCACCCAAATTAATGCCTGCCTTGCCTGGAGTGTCTTTATTTTTAGTCTTAGTTCCCTGTCTTTGAAGTAGCAAAAGCACTTCTCACTTACATTTCTTTTCTCCCTTAATCTCCCCTTCCCCTTGGGATATCTAGAACCACCATCTTTTGAACAAATCCCTGGTTCTGCAGAAGTTTTGCCTGGAACGAGCCTCACGTTCACTAGTGTCATTAGTGGCAGTCCTCCCTTCACGGTCAAATGGTTTAAAGGCAGCAGGGAATTGGTTCCCGGAGAGTCATGCAACATCACTGTGGAAGACTTTGTCACAGAACTGGAGTTGTTTGAGGTGCAGCCATCGGAAAGTGGAGACTATTCCTGCCTCGTTACTAATGAGGCTGGCAGTGCTTCTTGTACCACACATCTTTTTGTGAAAGGTTTGCTCTTTTCTCCAATGCATGCACCTTTTAAAAAATTTTCTAAGTCTTCACTTGAAGATGTGAATTGTGCCCTCCTGTTTTCTCCTTATAGAACCAGCCACCTTTGTGAAACGATTGGCTGATTTCAATGTTGAGACAGGAAGCCCCATAGTTCTTGAGGCCACGTATACTGGCACACCTCCCATCTCAGTGAGCTGGATGAAGAATGAGTTTCCTCTTTCACAGTCTCAGAATTGCAGCATTACAATGACAGAAAAATCTACAATACTGGAAATTCTCGAGAGCACAATAGAGGATTATGCACAATACAGTTGCCTGATAGAAAATGAGGCTGGTCAAGATATCTGTGATGCTGTGGTGTATGTCTTAGGTGTGTTGTCTTTTTATTGCTCTCTTTTCTTTCTTTTAAGACAAATCTTTTAGTTAGCAAGACTGATTGATTGATCACCACCCTTTGTACCTTAGAACCACCTTACTTTATTGAACCTCTGGCACATGTGGAAGCAGCCATTGGAGAATCTACAACTTTGCAGTGTAAAGTGGATGGAACCCCAGAAATTAAAATTTCTTGGTATAAAGAACACACAAAGCTACGATCAGCTCCTGCATATAAAATGCAATTCAAAAATAATGTTGCCTCCTTAGTAATCAACAAAGTGGATCATAGCGACGTGGGAGAGTACACATGCAAAGCAGAAAACAGCGTGGGGGCAGTCGCTTCTTCGGCTGTGCTTGTTATCAAAGGTGATGATGGTTTGGTTTAACAAGTCTTGCTGTGTGTTGACAGATCCATTTTCTTAAAATCATCAAAATTGTAATGGATTGAAATACGTTGTGGATGTCTTCTCTCTTGTAAATAAGGATTATCTGTAACTTCTTTGCAGAGCGCAAACTTCCACCTTCCTTTGCAAGAAAATTGAAAGATGTTCACGAGACACTTGGCTTCCCAGTTGCCTTCGAATGTCGCATCAACGGCTCAGAACCTCTTCAAGTGTCTTGGTACAAGGATGGGGTACTTTTAAAAGATGATTCTAATTTACAAACATCTTTTGTTCATAATGTAGCAACTCTTCAGATTTTGCAAACTGACCAGAGCCATGTTGGTCAGTACAATTGTTCAGCTTCTAATCCTCTTGGGACTGCTTCATCCAGTGCCAAGCTCATTCTCTCAGGTGAGTAGGACATCGCACGACCCTCTTCATTATAAAGGAGCTTCACTGCTTCCAGCTGCCAAAGGGCTGATGCCATTTGGTTTCTGCTTCATGTCTGGGAGCATGGGAGCCAAAATCACCATGTTGATCTTCGTTCTTTTCAGAGCATGAAGTGCCTCCTTTCTTTGACCTAAAGCCTGTATCAGTAGACGTTGCTCTTGGAGAAAGTGGTTCTTTTAAATGTCATGTAACTGGGACCGCACCAATCAAAATCACTTGGGCCAAAGATAACAGAGAAATTCGCCCTGGAGGCAACTACAAGATGACTTTGGTAGAGAATACTGCCACTCTGACAGTTCTCAAAGTAGCCAAAGGCGATGCTGGGCAGTACACGTGCTACGCGAGCAACATCGCTGGAAAAGACTCTTGTTCTGCTCAGCTGGGTGTACAAGGTACTTGTTAGAGAGAAGCAACAAGATCTCTTTTACATTTTCAATACCTTAAGATATAGGAGGATGGTGTGCTTGAGAGCTATGTTTAGAACCATGATCTAGTAATTAGAAATGATCAAGTGGATCAAGGGCCTTCCAAATGGGACCAGTTTAAAACATTTTTATTTAAAAAAAAAAACTGGAAAAACATGAACTGAAAGTCCATTTTCAAAGATGAAAAATAGATACCAGGGAGAGAGAAAGAGTGAACAAAAATTTTCATAGAATTGCAAGAAAATCCTAGTTTGAAAGAAGTTTACAGGCCAGGTATGGTGGCCCATGCCTATAATCCTAGCACTCTGGGAGGTTGACGCAGGAGAATTGCTTGAGGTCAGGAGGTCAAGACCAGCCTGAGCCAGAGTGAGACCCCATTTCTACTAAAAAAATTAGAAAAAAAATAGCCTGGTGTGGTGGCAAACATCTGTAGTGTCCCAGCTAGTCAGGAGGCTGAGGCAGGAAGATAGCTTGAGTCCACGAATTTGAGGTTGCTGTGAGCTATGATAATGCCACTGCAGTCTAGTCAGGATGACAGAGGGAGACAAGGTTTCAACAAAAAAAAAAAAAAAAGAGAGAGAGAAAGAGAGAGAGAGAGAGAGAGAGAAGGAAAGAGAGAGAAAGAAAGAAAGACAGAAAAAGGAAGTTCTCTCAAATGATTTGCTTTCCATAGTACTTAGTAAATAATGAATTTTTGTCCCTCTAAGACATATCAGAGCCCCAAACTATGAAGCCCTTCAAGAAGAATTCACATGAGAATTATATGGTCAACTTCTTTTCCTCCCCTAACTCCACTTAAATAATAGTGGAAGATGGGGCTGGGGACTAAGTACATTAACATCTGATATTATGGGAGGCAATCATGTGTTTACACCACATGTTTATGGCTGTTATTGTCAGAAATTAAATACTTAACTAATGGACTGCTGGTCTAACCCAGTAGAGCATTTTTAGGGGTTTTTGTGGTGGTAGTTTATAAATATCTTGAAATTAAAATAGAATGCGATTTAGCAGCCCTTTTGCTCTATGACATATAGCTAATCATTTTTATTTCCCTATGCCTGAACTTTTTGCTTCAGTTAATGAATGAAAGCATTGCTCTCACCCATTTCAAAGGAAAAGTATGAAGGTTGAAGAAATATCTATTTAAGGCCTGTAAGAAAAAATGGCACTTTTTAAAAATATTAAGATATCTGACCCATTTCACTATTCTGGCACTTCATGCTACATAGCTGATATCTTTACAACCTTAGGAAATGGTGCTCCGCTGGTTCACACGCAGGAGAGCAATCAAACTCTCCCATTCCCCAAGAACCTCAGGGGGCTTCCACCAACAGATACATGCCCTTGTCTCTGACCTTGCACTAGAGAAGCGATTCTTTTGCTGGGAAGAGGATTGTATAATAGAGAGTAATGTCTCCCTAACCCCCGGCCCTTTAGTAATAATTCTTGATATGGGTGTTTACAAGAATAAATGTATTTTATTTTAGGAATTTTCTATGTAGATTTCACTTAACTATTCTCCCTTGAACTGCATCAGATGAATTTGTTCTCAGGAGCTAAAGATCTCTCTGGCAGAGATTCCTTTTCTTACTTCATCTTGAATTATACATGTCATTGCCGTCTCTTACCCTATGTTTTTCCTCTTGGTTTCATAGAACCGCCCAGGTTCATTAAGAAGCTAGAACCTTCAAGAATTGTAAAACAGGATGAATACACAAGATATGAATGCAAAATAGGTGGGTCTCCAGAAATCAAAGTTTTATGGTACAAAGACGAGACTGAAATTCAAGAGAGCAACAAATTCAGAATGTCATTCGTTGATGGGGTGGCGGTATTGGAAATGCACAACCTCAGTGTTGAAGACAGTGGAGACTACACGTGTGAGGCCCACAATGCAGCAGGCAGCGCGAGCAGCAGCACTTCCTTGAAAGTTAAAGGTCAGATCTTGCTCTACCTTTGTGCTTTTCACATTAGCTTCCTGGTTGTCTCTTAATTCCCTGTTTGACTCTCCATTGATGTTTTAAAATTGTCAAAGGAAACAGTAAAAAAGTGGAAGTGGTGGTTTTACACTATCTGTTGGAATGGAAATCTGATTCTTACTTTTAACTATATATTTACAGACTACATCCTAATTTTCCTTGTTTTCAATTCTAGAACCACCCACTTTCCGCAGAAAGCCTCATCCTGTGGAGACACTGAAAGGAGCTGATGTTCACCTTGAATGTGAGTTTCAGGGCACTCCCCCCTTTCAAGTTTCTTGGCATAAAGACAAGAGAGAACTTAGAAGTGGCAGGAAGTACAAGATAATGTCTGAGAATTTCCTTACGAGTATCCACATCCTGAATGTCGATGTCGCTGACGTTGGGGAATATCAGTGCAAAGCCACAAACGACGTGGGGAGCGACACTTGTGCTGGTTCTATCACCCTGAAAGGTTAGACTGGCTGCATTTTCCTCTGCTCATGATTTCCTTTCTAATTTTAACACTCGGTTCATCCCCTAGCTACAGCTCTGTCTTTTCTCGCCAGCTGTCTGTTTTACTTCTCCTTTCTTTCCCTTTCCAAATTCTTTCATGTTTGGTCCACTTCCCTTTTCTAAATCCTCCTAAATATCCTTTTAGATAATTTTGCCAATAGTTTTGATTGGATTTAGAAAGCTGGAAAAAATAAGATATTCAACTTTTTCTACTTAATACCAACTCTAATGCATCCTTGTTCACAACTACCAAAAATGCCTCTTAAACGGAAATAGCACATCATCACTGGTTTAATTCCTAGCATTCAGGATTTCAGGGAAATACTCTCAGTCCCACACATTTTAAAACCCTGATTTTCCTCCTTTTTTATCAGCACCACCAAGCTTCGTGAAGAAGCTCAGTGACATTTCGACTGTCGTTGGGGAAGAAGTTAAGCTGCAGGCCACTGTGCAAGGCGCTGAGCCCATTTCCGTGGTGTGGTTCAAAGACAGAGGGGAAATCGTTAGAGAAAGTGACAACATATGGATTTCTTATTCAGAAAACATTGCAACCCTACAGTTTTCAAGAGCCGAGCCAGCCAATGCTGGAAAATACACTTGTCAGATCAAAAACGATGCTGGAATGCAAGAGTGCTTTGCCACGGTATCCATTCTCGGTGAGTACACAGATGATGTTATCATGAATGCAAGGCACACATTATCAGGATCTGTGTTTTCTTTAGCTTTTCAGTTTGATTTTAAAATGTGGATGGCATTTATTCATCATTTCAGAGCCTGCAAAAATTGTAGAAAAGCCAGAGTCAATAAAAGTTACCACGGGAGATACCTGTACCTTGGAGTGTACGGTGGCTGGCACCCCCGAACTCAGCACTAAGTGGTTTAAGGATGGAAAAGAGCTGACAAGTGACAGCAAATACAAAATAAGCTTCTTCAACAAAGTATCTGGCCTTAAGATCATCAATGTGGCACCCAGTGACAGTGGAGTATACAGTTTTGAGGTGCAAAACCCTGTTGGCAAAGATAGCTGCACAGCTTCAGTGGAGGTTTCAGGTTGGTTGGGTTTTTTGGAATTTTCTTTCATCATTATAATGCCATAGTTCCTGATTTTCATATGTGTATGTGGGAGGCTCCATCTTCTACAGCATAACATGGGTCTGATAGCCTCTGAATTAGCAAATCCAGAGGCAACATACCTATAAGAGTTAGAAGAAAACCATGTTCAAAAGTTATATCCCTTTCTTTTGGAGGAATTTCCAAAAGAGTGGTAAGAGTAAAATGTAGTCCCTGGATAAGGTTAAAGTGGTCTTTTACTATCACTTATGCTGTAATAATTCACTATATAATGATTTATAGCAAAGAGAGACCAAAATCCCTAACAAGTCAACTGGCATATCCTGCCCACTGATCCACCAGGCTTTTAATTGTGTGAACCCATAGAGGATTCTGATACCCTCGCAAAAGAGCCAGATGGATCTAGATATAGTCCACCAATGAGACAATTCTTTCTTCACATCATTTTGTAACTGCTGTCCCTTGTTTGCTTTTTTATCATATTCAGACCGAATTGTTCCTCCTTCATTCACAAGAAAACTGAAAGAAACTAATGGTCTATCTGGTTCCTCGGTTGTGATGGAGTGCAAAGTTTATGGATCACCTCCGATCTCTGTCTCCTGGTTCCACGAAGGAAATGAGATCAGCGGTGGAAGGAAATACCAGACCACCCTGACAGATAACACATGTGCTTTAACTGTGAACATGCTGGAAGAATCAGACACCGGTGACTACACATGTATAGCTACTAATGTGGCGGGTTCTGACAGATGTAGTGCTTCTTTGATTGTGAGAGGTCAGTTTAAAAAACCAGTAAAATAGAATCGCATTTCATAATTTATTAAGCATTTTTATCATCACAACTCACAAATATTAAATGTCTTCTGGTATGTGTTTTTGTGTTTAGAGCCACCATCTTTTGTTCAGAAACCTGATCCCATGGATGTTTTAACTGGAACCAATGTCACTTTTACAAGCATCATAAAAGGAACACCTCCTTTCAGTGTTAGCTGGTTCAAGGGTAGCAGTGAACTAGTACCAGGGGACAGATGTAATGTATCTTTGGAGGATACAGTTGCTGAACTGGAGTTGTTTGATGTGGATACATCAAAAAGTGGAGAATATACTTGCATAGTTAGTAATGAAGCTGGCAAGGCTTCTTGTACAACACATCTCTACGTGAAAGGTCTGTTTGACTGCTATCCCACACTTATATGATTAACATTAATACAGTAATCAGTTGTGTCTATGTCTGTGTGTATACCTGTTTGATTTCATATTTTCAATTTGTTTACTCCAGCCCCAGCCAAATTTGTGAAGAGGCTCAATGATTACAGCATAGAGAAAGGAAAACCCCTGATCCTAGAGGGGACATTCACTGGAACTCCTCCCATTTCGGTTACATGGAAGAAAAATGGCATAAATGTATCTCCTTCTCAGAGGTGTAATATAACTACAACTGAAAAATCAGCAATCCTGGAAATTCCAAGTAGCACAGTAGAGGATGCCGGACAGTACAACTGCTACATTGAAAATGCTTCTGGAAAGGATTCCTGTTCAGCACAAATATTGATACTAGGTTTGTCATGATTGCACATTCATATCTTTGCATACAGACAGTGATTCTGGCCTGTCTCCCTCATGATTGATTCTCTCTCTTGGCTGCAGAACCACCATATTTTGTCAAGCAGTTGGAGCCTGTTAAGGTGACTGTTGGAGATTCTGCCTCTTTACAATGCCAACTCGCTGGAACCCCTGAAATCGGGGTATCTTGGTATAAAGGAGATACAAAATTAAGACCCACTACTACCTGCAAAATGCATTTCAGGAACAACGTTGCTACACTGGTTTTCACCCAGGTTGATATTAATGATAGTGGAGAATATATCTGCAGAGCTGAAAACAGTGTGGGCGAAGTTTCTTCATCAACTTTCCTTACTGTCCAAGGTGATTGCAATATTTTTAAAGTGAATGAATTTGTGTTTCTTTGGAATGAGATTTAAAATATCTGGGGAGGGCTTGCTTTTTAGGAAAATCTTTCCAAATGCTACATTTTCTGGTTAAATGATTTCATCTACAGTTAGTGGCTTATCCTTTTCCATATCCTCTACAGAGAGATAAGATGACTCAATCTTTAGTTGGAAGGATCAGGCAATCATTTGCTCCTATAATTAAATCTTTAAGAAAAATAAGTGATCATATATATTTAAATTCCACCCCATGAGTGTCTCATTCAAATGGCAAGAAGGCAGTCTTTAAAAGGAAGGGAATCTACAGCTTGCTCAGAGATATGCCTTAAGCCAATCAATTTCTCTATCGGCTTATAGATTTTTTGTATCTGCTGTGCAGTAAGGATGGCCTCAGAGTGAAATTTTTGCTCCAGAAGTCTATATACTTTTTTTGTCTCCAAGTTAATTCAAGAGATGTTAACAATTCCTGACTTTTTTATAGAATTCCCATATACATGGGATTGTGTGTATATATATATATATATATGCCAGTTACATATACATATGTATATAGTTGTGAGAAGAGTATTTAGTAAATTAAAAATGTCCAGAAGTGTTCATTACTTTTATCCTGTTCCTACAGAACAAAAACTTCCACCATCATTTTCTCGACAACTGAGAGATATTCAAGAAACGGTGGGATTGCCAGTTGTTTTTGAATGTACCATAAATGGATCAGAACCTATCTCAGTGTCTTGGTATAAAGATGGCAAGCCATTGAAAGACAGCGCAAATGTACAAACATCATTTTTAGACAAAGTAGCCACTCTCAATATCTTTAAGACCGACCGGAGCCTTGCGGGCCAGTATTCTTGCACAGCTACAAATCCTATAGGCTCTGCTTCTTCTAGTGCCAGGCTCATTCTCACAGGTTTGTGGATTCTTAAACTTCTATTTCTGTAATTAAATTTTTTAAGCAAATATGAAATTAGGGAGAAAACATTACAATTTCTATAAACTGGGATGGTCCAGTATCACGCCTGAAACCTTGTCTTTCTGCTCTACTCTTAGAGGGGAGGAACCCCCCGTTCTTTGACATCCCCCTTGCCCCAGTGGATGCTGTGGTGGGAGACAGTGCTGACTTTGAGTGCCACGTCATGGGAACACAACCAATAAAGGTCAGCTGGGCCAAAGACAACAGAGAGATACGAAGCGGCGGAAACTACCAGATTAGTTACCTGGAAAACAGCGCCCACCTGACAATCCTCAAAGTAGACAAAGGAGACTCTGGACAATATACCTGCCATGCGGTGAATGAAGTAGGAAAAGACTCTTGCACAGCTCAGCTTAATATAAAAGGTATCATTTATTTTTGCATGTGATCCAACAAAGTATAATGATTTTATAGTATATCCTAAGGGTGTAGTTTTTATTATGATAAATGAAATGTAGGACATTTTTAAACAAATGACATGAAAATGTCTAAGAGGAAATAAATTTCTCTAGAGAACAAGCGATCTATTTAATCTGTAGTTTTTTTAAAACTTTATATATCATACATAATGCTAAGACCACCCCTTTCTTATTAGAAATTTCTGGTTCTGTAAATGGCCATAAATTATTCTTATCAGCCATAAGTCAGAGAACAGTTGAGAATAAGCTTGTGGAAAGAGGCTTGAATGTTTAAGAACATACACTGATATGCTGTATTTAGTTGGTTAGCCTTGATTTTTAATTGAAAACATGACTTTTTTTCCTTGAAAAGCCTCATATTAATAACCTGCTTCCAGATTCCATTTCATATATCCTCGCAATTTCTTACAGAGCGGCTAATCCCACCAAGTTTCACCAAAAAGCTCTCAGAGACAGTAGAAGAAACAGAAGGAAATTCTTTCAAACTTGAGGGGCGTGTGGCTGGTTCCCAGCCTATAACTGTGGCTTGGTACAAAAATAATGTAGAGATACATCCAACTCCTAACTGTGAAATAACATTCAAGAACAATGCATTGCTGCTGCACGTCAAGAAGGCAGGCACGGCTGACGCCGGTTTGTACACATGCAAAGTGTCCAACGATGCAGGCTCTGCTCTGTGCACGTCGTCAATTGTCATCAAAGGTTAGTTATCTCCACAGCTCCCAGCTGTCTCTCTCTGCTGTCTGTTAGATAGTCATGTGCATTTCTCCTGCTATCTAGACCACGTAAGTTATAACAGATATTAATATACATTACTTAACTGGCTTCCCATCACTCCATATCTGTTTACTAAATACATATATTAGTTGTAATTTAATTATGTGGCTCCCCAACATAGCTGTCATTTAACAAATACACTGATATATTTCTAAATCACATCCCAAAATTATCTTAGGTAGTTAGAAGTCTCAGCCTACTTTGAAGTGTGTGCATAAGTGACACACATATTTTTATGTAGCATCTTTGTTTTGAAAATGTTTCAAATTGTTCATCACTGAATATTGCACTAGCTTTGCTTATTATGAGTTATAGAAATGAGTTATATCACATTGTGAATCTTTCTCTTCTCTAAGTATATTTCCAAAGGAATATTATTTAATAATATTAATATTATTTAACAAAGCTTTTGGCCTGTAAATGAATTTTAATCCCAGACAAAAAGGTAAAATGTGCCCCAAAAAGAAAAAAATATATAGGTGAAAAAATGTTTCGTATCATTATGGAAGACGTATTTAAATAAGCAATCATAGCTTGATACAAAGAAATAGACTATGTTGTTTAAGGGCATCTTCTTTATCTGGTTCTCTGACCACAATGTCTTCCAGATAATTATGACACAGACACATTTAAAATCACTTTACAAACTAACCTCCTAGAGCAGCTTGGAATTAATTACCAATTCTGATGATCTGGTTGGCCATCTCAGAGTGTACAGATAATCAGTTAATATCATTAATAGGTTAATATCACTAATAAGTTAATATCATTGAGTTTAATTAACTTAAAATTCAAATTTAATGGAATTTAGATGCATTTAGTTTTAAAACACATTTATTTAGTAAAATGCAAAATGTATATTTAGCAGGGGCTTATATTCATGATTTACATTCATGATGGTTTTGCCATTGAGTAGATAAATGCTTTCTATAGACTTCTGAGGCTACTTATAAAATTCAAAGAAAAGGAGTAGATATAAGTTTTAATCTTTGCAATCACACACAAAAAAATCCTTATTCTTCTTAGGTATATGTCTCAGAACCATCGAATAAAATCTTTACATAACACCAAGTTGCCCATGGCCCTCCTTACCATGTTACTCACGTCTTCATCAGTGGTTTTGTGTTAAACACCGAGCTTCCACTGCTAATTCCTTCGGGCTAAGATTGGATTTTAAATGCTACTGTAGCTGCATTTAATAGCTAAGGATGAACATCGGAGAAAATCACATATTAAGATGTAGGCTCATGTATTACTCAAATGTTGGCTTTCTTTCCCAGAGGGTAGCACTCACTGCTGCTCTAGATAAGCAGAATTCCCAAGTAAGCCCTTAGTTTTTAGGGTTCAGCAAAAATGCAGCTGTACACAGGTTCGAGAGAATCAATACCGTGCTGTATGGCACAGAAGTTTACAGTAACTCCCAGTGCAATGTTTGTGGTGCTTAATCAGGACACAGACGCTGGGGTGATTTGTGAGCAGCATGGCATCTGTTCTTGGCTTGTTTCTAAACCTGTATCTCTTTTAAAAATCCAACAAATTTTAACTATCGCCTTTAGAGAGGAATGAACCAGGCACATAATTCCATTCTCCTACAGCAGCAGCTAGTGTTAGCTGTTAGAAACAAAACTGTTTTGCTCTTTGTTTGTTTCTTTAGTAGAATTTAATCCTTTTTTGACTTTATGTTTCTTATGTTCCTCATAAAAACGCCCTTTTCAATTCCAGAACCTAAGAAGCCACCTGTGTTTGATCAGCACCTTACTCCGGTAACAGTGAGCGAAGGAGAATTCGTGCAGCTCAGCTGCCATGTCCGGGGCTCTGAGCCCATCAGGATCCAGTGGCTGAAGGCGGGCAGGGAAATAAAGCCTTCAGACAGATGCAGCTTCAGCTTTGCTAATGGGACAGCTGTACTGGAGCTCAAGGATGTGGCTAAAGCAGATTCAGGAGATTATGTGTGTAAAGCTTCAAATGTGGCTGGAAGTGACACTTCCAAATCAAAAGTGACCATAAAAGGTACAGACACTTCAAAAGTATTACGCAGATCAAGGTGACAACCGCTCATGTTCATTTGCTTATTACAATTTAAATAAAAATGGAACTAAATTTTTGGAAACATCGGTTATTGTACTTTTGCAATATGTGGCCACCTTATTATAACTGAAATATTAGGTAATTTAATGGAAATAATTTCAATATACATTATCTGAAATTACTCCAAGTTCACCGCTCTATTTCTTGAACCCTTTTTCACTACACCCAGGAGAGTGGAATTAGTACACTCCCCAAAATGATGCCATAATAATGTGATGTAAGGTAGCCTGATGTCATAGCCCTGGAGAAAATTTATAAAACAAGCCAAGTCTAGAAACATAAAATTTAATGCTACTATGATTATAGTGCAACCTTCAGTAGTTATCACTAGTATAAATGTCTACAAAACACCCTTGTCTTCTGTAACCCACCCACATGTATATAGTGAGTCCTAAAGTACATACTTATGACACTGCCAAGCTTCTAAAGTTATTTTACACAGGGGGATATTTATTACAATTTTGAAGTAATTGTAATAACAAAACATGTAAATGTGTCTTTCAGACAAACCAGCTGCGGCCCCAGCAGCTAAGAAGGCAGCAGTAGATGGGAGACTCTTTTTCGTATCAGAACCTCAGAGTATCAGAGTCGTAGAAAGTAAGTGCACTTCGTGAAAAGGACATCTTCATCTATCTTGTCCCTTTTACTAATGATTTAATTTTGGATGGACTGATTTTTGAAAATTAAATTTTTTATTCATTCATTTTTATTATTCCTTAGAAACCACTGCAACTTTCATTGCAAAAGTTGGAGGCGATCCAATCCCAAATGTTAAATGGACAAAAGGGAAGTGGAGACAACTGAATCAAGGAGGTCGCATCTTTATCCACCAAAAAGGCGATGAAGCGAAACTGGAGATTAGAGACACCACAAAAACTGACTCCGGATTATACCGATGTGTCGCATTTAACAAACATGGTGAAATTGAGAGTAATGTCAACCTACAGGTGGATGAAAGGAAGAAACAAGAGAAAATTGAAGGTGATCTTAGAGCAATGCTGAAAAAGTAAGTTCAATAAAAACCACACACACTGCAGTTGGCCCTTCAGATCAGCGGGTTCTGCATGCACGGATTAACCAACCGTGGATTGAAAATATTTGGAAACAAAAAAAAGCAATAAATAATAATAGCAACTTAAAAGCCAATACAGTATAACAACTATTTTCATAGCATTTACACTATATTATAAGTCATCTACAAGTGATTTAAAGTGCACAGGAAGATGTGCTAAAGTTATATGTAAATACTATATCATTTTATATAAGGGGCTTTAGCATCCTCAGATTTTGGTATCTGAGGGGGATCCTGGAACCCATACTCTGCAGCTATCAAGGGATGACTGTAATTTTCCATTCACAAAAAAAAAAAAAAAATCACTCAAGAGGCATGGATCATCCATTCCAAGATTCAGATTGTTAAAGAGCGTAAGCATATAAATATTTTAACAGAAGCAGTTAAGCAAATATATTTTTTCCGCACTTCTTTTCCATGATATGTGATATTTACCCATTTTTAAAGTTTCCATTGCTGTTATTATTTCTCCTGACATTGTAATTCTTTAAGCTTTTTCTTTTTAACATTTACAAAAATGCTTCTAATATTCTTTCCTTTCTTAAAATCATGGATCAAATTTCTATACTTTGTAACTAATGGTCCTAGCCCATCTGGTCTTAATCTACTCCATCTCCAAATTCACATTTTTTTATTGTTTCACGGCTAACGTGGTAAAATTAATATTTCTTGAGTAAAGAACACAAAACTGTTCCTTTTTAAGAAAAAAAAAAACCCTTAATGACATTCATAGTCTTCAATATATGACAGACAATTCAAAATAAATGTAAGACTGGTGATTCACTTTTGCTTCTTATTTCATTTAGGACTCCAGCCTTAAAGAAAGGAGCTGGGGAAGAAGAGGAAATTGATATCATGGAACTTCTTAAAAATGTTGATCCTAAAGAATATGAAAAATACGCGCGCATGTACGGAATCACTGACTTCCGGGGTCTTCTTCAAGCATTCGAACTGCTAAAGCAAAGTCAAGCAGAAGAGACACATAGATTGGTATGATCCTTCATATATAGTATTAGCCTTAAAAATTCACATTTGAAACATCTATCATAGCCCCTTTGAATTACCAGACTCCTACAGGATTCTCATACGGTTATATGATACCATTTAATATAACCCAAACAGCGTCAACAATGGGAGTCAAATATAGTTATACACCTTCTAATTCAAATTTGGTTTCACATGTAATACTTACCACTTTTTTTCCTCTCTTTAGGAAATTGAAGAAATAGAGAAGTCAGAGAGGGACGAAAAGGAATTTGAGGAACTGGTATCATTTATTCAGCAAAGGCTGACACAGACAGAGGTAAAATAAATTATGCTGATAATAAAGTGAACAAGTTATTACTGGGAACTATAAAGGAAGGAATAATTAATGCATTTGAATTCTTTATTCTCCTAGCCTGTCACTCTGATCAAGGATATTGAAAATCAGACAGTTTTGAAAGATAATGATGCCATCTTTGAAATTGACATTAAGATTAATTATCCAGAAATCAAGCTTTCATGGTACAAAGGTACTGAAAAACTGGAGCCTAGTGATAAATTTGAAATAAGCATCGATGGTGATCGACATACACTCCGAGTCAAAAACTGTCAACTTAAAGATCAGGGCAATTATAGACTGGTTTGTGGTCCACACATCGCTAGTGCAAAACTAACTGTAATTGGTAAGTTAGAAAGGAGTTATAGAAGGTTTGTGAGATTAATTTACTGTTGAGTACATCTGCTTGTGATATTGAATAAAATGTGCGTTGTACTATATGAACAGAGCCTGCTTGGGAACGGCATCTTCAGGATGTTACTCTGAAAGAAGGCCAGACTTGCACCATGACATGCCAATTTTCTGTGCCGAATGTAAAATCTGAATGGTTCAGAAATGGCAGAATCCTTAAACCCCAAGGCAGATATAAAACTGAAGTGGAACACAAAGTCCATAAACTGACCATTGCAGATGTTCGAGCAGAAGACCAGGGTCAGTACACCTGCAAACATGAAGACCTTGAAACTTCAGCAGAGCTCAGAATTGAAGGTGAGTGAGAGACTACAGATGGAGTTACTGTGTACAGCATAGGTCGATGACAAAGGTGCAGGACCCCTGCAATCCTGCCACCAAACACACCCCAACATGGTCATGTGTTCTCATTTCCCAGCATACATACTCATAGCATTCATTCATATCTCAAAATTCATACAAAATCAAATGGGACATATTCAAATAAGTGCCACTCCTTTTGCTAGTTCTTTTAGATTTTAATTCTAGTCTAAAACATTATTTTTAACAGTTATTTCTATTTAAAGTCTCAATTCCATAATTCTTATGTCTATGATGTTGATTCCTAAAAAGAAATCTTAGAAGGACAAGATCTCATGGCTACAAAACCAGAGGAGTTGATTAGGAATTGATATTTTCTTTATAGGACTTAATCTGATTTTATCTGTACAACATTTTATAGATAAAATTAACAGCATATCGATAATTAGCAGCTATTTTTCAAAAACAATTATTTTATTCATGGCTCATATTTCAACCTTCTGAATCTCTGAAATTAATTGAAATCTCAGAATTTAGGAGCAATAATCTTTATTCCCTAACTGATTGTATGCATTTCCAAAGACATCTCTGAACTAACTGTACTAAGGAAAATTTTAACTATGATAATAGCATCTACTTCTTCTTGTTGGCACCCATTTGTAGTTGTTAAAACACAACTAACTATATGACATCTGATTTGCATAAGGATTTCAACTTTGCTGACTTACTTTATGATGAATATCAATGCCTGGTTGTATTTTAGATAGTTTTCAAACTAAAGAGATCAGCTGAAAGTGTTAATCATTTTTTAAATAATTGGATATTTTTAATATAATTCTTTTGTAAAAATGCTCACCAGAATACTATGATTTCTAAGATGTTCATGATACTCTCATACATGGAATCTGTATACACTCTCATCTGGAATCTGTAATTCCAGGTGTCCAGATATAATTTGGGAGAAGGATCCTCCACTCCAGCCCATTCTCCTAGAAAACATTTCTGACATCCAACACATCCTTTCTGAGGGCCCATATGTGCTTAGAAAGCAGGTTTCAGAATTCCAGAAGATTTTTCTGAAGTTTAGAAGTGCAGATTTCCTATTGAATTTGATATTATTTCACAAGGAAAGTTATACATATTAGATAAACAATTCTGAATAGCAAAAATTATTTTACTAAGGCAAGAAAGAATTTCACAGAGGAATAAATTGTAGAGTGAAATTAAGTTTGTGTACCCTCCATTATGAACCTGCCATTTCACTAACATTTTTAAAATCTACTTTGAATTTTGGATTATAAGCTCCCTTTAATATTTTCTTCCTATAAATATTTTAAGGATTCTTCAAAATTTCTTTACACTTTCCTACCTTGATCCTTTCAAGAATACACTTAAAAATTGGGATAATTATTTGTTACTGCAGCAAAAATAAGAGAATTTTCTTCTTGTTTTGCATTTTTGAACTTTTCCCATTTTATAATTGGATGAAAAGTTGGAAATTTTAAACATCTGAGGGAAAAATACAGCAAGAGATTCCTCTTTATACAATCTGACTTTGAGCTCTCTTTGTATTTGAACAGCGGAACCAATTCAGTTTACAAAGCGCATACAGAACATTGTGGTGAGTGAGCATCAATCTGCCACCTTTGAGTGCGAAGTTTCCTTTGATGATGCCATCGTAACATGGTACAAAGGACCAACGGAACTGACCGAGAGCCAGAAATACAACTTTAGGAATGATGGTCGCTGCCATTATATGACCATCCACAATGTGACCCCAGATGATGAAGGTAATTTCACTGATAGTTCCCTGGTGAATCTGTAACTTAAGCCTTTTCTGTTTTACATATCTCTGCCCTTATGTGTGCGTATACACTGTAATTCTATAGAGAAATTTGTTTTTTAGAAAAGTCTAGTATAAATAAACACATACATATGTTTAAATAAAGAAGCATATTTGCAACATGTCACAAAACAAAAGCTCCATGATTTCTCTCCTTAGGTGTCTATTCAGTCATTGCTCGGCTGGAGCCAAGAGGTGAAGCAAGAAGCACAGCAGAGCTGTACTTAACAACCAAAGGTGAGGAAACGCAAACTAAAGCCACACTGCAATCTTTGAAACAAGTAGCCCGCCAGGCAATTCTCAATTCAAAAATACAAAAATTCTCAATAGAAAAATATCATTTTTTTTTCTTTTGCAGAAATCAAACTCGAGCTGAAGCCTCCTGGTAAGTTTAAAAAAAAAAAATCAATCTTGTGTACAATAAATTTAGCAAAATTTTGTAAATAACAGAAGCCAAACTAAAATGTATAAAATATCATTTCTCTTTTCAGTAAAAATGTTATTCAGTAAAATTATTTCTAACAAAATCATAAAGTGTTTATACTTTGTGAGTTTGGGAAATCAGAGCTAATAAGGGCTCATTCAGGGGATATCTAGGATCACGCCAAATTGCGGGACGATAGAATGAAACACATTTGGGCAGGGAATAAACTTGCTTATGAAATTGTGTACAAAAGAGTACTAATATCATTTGGTCAGTATGTTAGATTCTGCTGTCGGAAATGCCTGACAACCAAGCACATCTTAGCTGTCTAATAAACATCTGTGTTCTCCGTCCCTCTGTGCTTATTATTTGCCTGTCCCTTTCCAGATATTCCTGACTCCAGAGTTCCAATCCCAACCATGCCTATCAGAGCAGTCCCACCAGAAGGTAAGACCCAGCACCTCAACATCTGGGTTTGGAGTGGCAAATTCTACCACTGGGAAATTACCAACACCTAAACCCCGGCAGAGCCAGAGCAGACCCTTCCATGTTGTGTTCTTCGCTGTGTAATTAAAAAAGTGAAAAATAAAATAGTAGTTCTAGATAAAAATATATATGCTACTTTTATTTGTTCTGATTAATGAATTGGTACTATAATACTTTTCAAGTACTGAAAGAAATGCATAAGTCTTCATTGTACTTTATACAAAATAGGAAGCTAGGACATGTTACTGACGATGCCATGTATTTTCTTCAGAAATTCCTCCTACAGCTATTCCTCTTCTTCCCCTTTTGTTACCAACACCTGAAGAAAAGAAACCACCAGGAAAACGTATTGAAGGTATTGTATGTCATCTACCTATATGTCAAAATATAGAATTTCATTGTAGCTGACTGGGAAAATGTTGCTCAATACAACAGATTGGTCCTCTAGTGGTCAAGATGTTGAATTACCTTTCAAAATGTAAATTATTGACTAAATATGTTAAGATGTGCTCTGAAAACCATCAGACAAACTAAATATTATGCTTAGTATTAAAATATTTTATTTGAATGGAATTACTTAAACATTAATGGAAAATTAGTTTTATGTTTCTTGTTTTCCTAACCACCTATAACAAAAACAACATATAGGAACCAATTTCTACTGCATCTTATGGGAATAAACCATACTAGTTTCTTGTCAAATTGCAAATTATAGTTTGTATTTTTTTCCCAATTACAATCTTAACTAACCTTTAAAAATTCACTGTTTTGTTACAAAAAATATGATTTAGAATATCTTGATATATTTGACTTGTTTTGTACCTAAGGCATGAGCTCAGTTATAAAGAGCTCGTAAGTGTTCTAGGGAATCTCCCTTCTCAAATATTCAATAGAGAAATTGTACTGTTTGTGCCCCAAAGCTGTTCAACTAAATCAGACAACAGATTGCCTGGGACGTCTTAGAGTTATGGGGAGTTCAGAATTGCTGCCATAACTCTCCCAGCATGATCAGAAAATATTCTGCATGTCAAAGTCACCACTACTGTAGTAGTTTCAAGAGCTTGAGGTGTTAGTCCCCTAATTCCCACAATAATTGACGTCAAACGCTTGAGCTATTTTTCAGCCAGCCACAGAGGAAATTCAGTTTTGTGAGTAACACAATCTCAATAACAAAGAGAAGCATTTTTATAATTTATATGAACATAAATATATTATCATCTACCTGTGCTAGCAAGGAGGAACAAGAATCAAAATCATAAATTCGACTTCCATTTATATTTCTATTGTCAAGAATAATAATTTATCTTAATGAATGATTTGGTCTTTGAATCTCAGGGTCAACATGGTTAAGTTTGAGAACCCACTGTGAAACTTGAGAAATTAAATCATATGTTAAAAATTAAAAGAGAGCATTATTTATTCATGAATACTAGAGGCCATAGTCAAGTATGATTAAGAACTGTGGTCAAGGTATAACAGCAGCAACAAAAGAAAACTCCCAAAATACATCATAAATAAAACTTTAATTTTACTAATCCACTTGTTATTCTTCCTCCTCACAAATTTACTGTTCATACCCAAGTGAAACAAAGATGAAAATGTTCCTTTTCTATTTATATCACTGAGATTCACCCTCCATTTTGAAAATATTAACTCTTAGCAGGCATAAAATCAGTGAAGATGTAAGATCAAAGTACATATTCTGTCTCCCCATAAAACAATTTTTTCGCATTATAGTACAAGATTTTTCTAAAATAAATATATTGTAATGGTGTGCAGACCATTGTTACTATCAACACATAAAAAAATAAAATATTTCAATAAACCTCCTAGTTTCCTGAAAATATTTTAGTTACTCACAGCTGACGTCTATTTTTTTAGTGACCAAAAAGGCGGTGAAGAAAGATACCAAAAAAGTTATCATCAGGCCCAAAGAAGAGGAACCTACAGGTATTGTAATTAATCAGTCAAAAAGCAGTCTTAATGCTTTTTTCTTGGCTAAAGGTTTAAAATCCTACATAGTAGAGGGTGGGGGAAGGGCAAGAGTTTGTAGTCACAAAATGGTACCTCTCCCTTCGCTCTCTGTCTTCCTCTTCTTGGACTCAGTTCTCATTCTCTTCCTTTTTCTCCCTTTTTTCTCTTCCGTCCTCCTGTGCTCATGGCACTCACTGGCAACACCAGAGTATTCTTGTTATCTCTCGATGGTGATTTAAAGAAGACCTTGCTCTGTAGTCCAACTACTGGTTTTTTTAAAATTATTATTGTAAATTGACAATTTATAATTGTGTATATTTATGCGGCAAAGTGGTGTGATGATATATGAATGCAACATGGAAAAAATAAATCTAGCGAATTAACGTATCTATCACTTCAAATTCTTATCATTTTTTTGTGGTGAGAACATTTGAAATTTACTCTCAGTGATATTAAAATGTTCAATACACTATTAACTATATTCACCACACTGTGCAATAGATCAAAAAGACCTTTATCGTCCTGTCTTGAGATTTTATACCCTTCAACCAACATCTTCCCATTCCTCTCACCTTCTAGCCTCTGTAACCACCATTCTATTCTCTACTTTATGAGTTCAACTTTTTTTTATTTCACATGTGAGAACATGTAGTATTTGTCTTTCTGTGTGTGGCTTATGTCACTTAACATGAGGTTCTGCAATTTCATCCATGTTGCAAATGACAGAATTTCCTTCTTTTATAAGGCTGAATAGTAATCCATAGATGGATAGACAGAGATAATTTACCCACATTTTCCTTATTCATTCTTCTATTGATGGACACTGAGGTTGCTTCCATAACTTGGCTGTTATGAATACTGCTGCAGTGAGCATGGCAGTGTCCAACAGCTGGTCTTGATCAAGTCACACCAATAGATGGTTGAGAGTTGGTGCTAATTTCAAGAGGCTGCTCCCGTCCAACTCAGGATCCTGTCTGGTTTACCTGATTTAAATGTCAATATTTGCAGAAAAAAAGACTTTTTTGAAGGAGTATCAATTCGAGTCACTTTAATTTATAATATATCCTGGAAGGGTTTTAGGAAGACAATTGAATAACTAAATTTAAACAAATAGTTTTAACCCATTTTAGTAAGATTACAGTACAGTAACCTCCTATAAGGAGATTGATTATAAGAGCACAAGACATTATTCATCACACAGACTTTTCTGAGTGGACATCTGTGAGACATTATGGAGTAAGAGGAAATTCAAAAAGCATGAATATTTTATAAACTTTATAGTTAATAACTGAAAAAAATCAAATATGCATTATTTTTTAGCATTGGACATATTCAATATTCTCTTCATGTTTCATGTTAATTTAAATTATTTTCAATCAAGCTGAACTTGAATCAAACTTAGGCCTTTCTGCATTTTTGTTAATACAGCATTGCATAGCATTTCTAATGAGCTCACTTTGGAAATTATGAAAGCATTTTGATGATCCCTGGAAGGGGTGGCATAGATCACACAAATGACTAATGATGAGGCACAGGATTAGTGAACATTAAACAATGCATAATCTGAAAATAAACACTCATTTTATGTTTTTAAAATTCCAGAGGTTATCAAGAAGCCCCCACCTCCTACTGCCTTAATTCCAGCAAAAGGTAAATAATAATAAATTCTTAAATATTTTTATTCTGTTTATTCCTGATATTTGTACTTCTGCTATTTATTCTTATTTTTAAATATTAGGTGTCCAACTTACTGTAAAGTTGTAGAGTCTCTTCTGTTATATTAAATCTCGCATAGAAATGATGGCTATTTCATGTTGCTCCTATCCCAGGAAAGGAAACCCAGGAGGATGTTTATGCTGCCTCTGTGCAATGGCCACCAGGAAAGCAGCAGTCAGAATTAGAAAGGGAGGGGCCATCCCTTACTTTTTTAATTATAGTCAACACAATTGTTAAGGATGATATAAATAATGGAAACCCTAAAGAGCTTTCAATATCTGTTAGAGAAAAACAACTAATTGATTTGGTTGCGTAAGTTTAAATATTGTCTTTATTAAACTGACCAAAGGTCTCTATTTGATAGTCCAAAATGTAGATTTAGAATTAGAAATGTGTTTGAAAGAATAATTGGAACTTTTAAAAAAGGTTAACTACATAAGCATTAAATATGAATTCCATAAAATTATCAGGTATGAAAATAGTCCATGGGAAGAAACTAGGGATCCTGCAAACTGGAGCTCCCATAGGACAATGGAAGGTGTGCCCACTTGATAATGTTTATTGAATCTATTTTTTTCACACTGGAAAAATCCTCAAATCAAAGAGTAACAAGAATGCATCTTGTTACTCTTTATTGTATCAACAAAAATTTAAATGGAAATAATACAAAGAAAAACATGACAAATTATTAATAAAATACCGAGATCTGAAACACTGATATCGTTTGACTACATAGATTTTTGTTTAGTGAAGCAGTTGGTTCATGTAACTAATATTCTAATATTTCATGTATGTATGTATTTATTTGTTTGTTCATTTATTTATTTTAGCTCCTGAAATCATTGATGTATCTTCTAAGGCTGAAGAAGTAAAAATAACAACCATAACCAGGAAGAAAGAGGTTCACAAAGAAAAAGAACCTGTGTATGAGAAAAAGCAAGCGGTCCATGAGGAGAGGAGAGTCTTCATAGAATCTTTTGAAGAACCTTATGATGAACTGGAAGTAGAAACATACACGGAGCCATATGAAGAACCTTATTATGAAGAACCCGATGAAGACTATGAAGAGACCAAGGTAGAAGCCAAAAGGGAAGTTCACGAGGAATGGGAAGAAGATTTTGAAGAAGGGCAAGAATACTATGAAAGGGAAGAAGGTTATGACGAAGGAGAGGAAGAGTGGGAGGAGACTTACCAAGAAAGGGAAGTAATTCAAGTTCAACAGGAGGTTTATGAAGGTATGTACAAATTGGGTGACTTGTCCCTCTTTTTCTCATTTGTGCTCAGTTCGTTATATTTTCAGTATTATGAACCCAATTTGCAATTTCTATGAAATACATGAAAGGATCTTAGATGTTTTAAGGTAAAAAAAAATTTAAAACTTAATCTTTAAAAGAATCATTTTCAGAGTTACTTTCATGCTCTGACTTTATAAGCTAAATCATTTAGTCCTATGCCTAAGATTAAATTCCAAGTACTATTTTCTAATGCAGAAGTTCAAGTTTTACTTCACAGTGTTATTGCATCTCTGATTGATCCTGCTTCAAAACCCAGCATTAAGAATTATGTTAGAAATAATGATCCCAAATGCAAAACTTCACACAATTATAGATTATCCTTAACTTATCTCATTTGCAATTAGCACAACCTAAGAGAATTTACCTAGTTAAGCATCCATTCTTATTCCTGTGTTTTTATTAAAGTATCACATGAGAGAAAAGTTCCAGCCAAAGTGCCTGTAAAGAAAGAAGCACCACCTCCTAAAAGTAAGTAATTGGAATTATTTAAATAGACTAGAGCATCATCATCATTATCATGGCTTGTTTGGCAAAGATGTATAAGTCACCAATTCAATCCAATAGGCACAACTTCTTCTCTAAGCTTTATTGTATCAATGAATTTTTTTTCTTAAAATTTCTATCTATCTAATTCATTTAATGAAAAAAATACAAAGATGATAAAAAGATTATTATGGTAAATTTAAAATGAATATAATCAAAATATGTTAAGTACAAAAACTTGTTCCTACAGTTCGAAGCACCAAACTCATATCTCTCAAAAAAAGATATATATGTATATATACATATATGTGTGTATAAACATATATATACACATAGAGAGAATTTTAATAGAAATTCTAAAAGTACTGCAATTTCTTTAAAATGCTTGCAGTTACAAAGAAGCCAGTAATTGAAAAAATTGAAAAGACTTCCCGAAGAATGGAGGAAGAAAAAGTTCAAGTCACCAAAGGTATTCTCATTTAAAACGTTCCTAGTACCATATGCACAAGTAATCTGTTTATTAATATATACTCACATGTTAGTTATTTATATGATCATCTAAACTAAGATATTTTAAAATTTTGTGCAAAGCAATATTCTTCACAATACAAATATATTTGTACATATTTTTAAAGTACCTGAAGTTTCAAAGAAGATTGTTCCACAAAAACCTTCCCGGACTCCAGTACAGGAAGAAGTTATTGAAGTAAAAGGTATACATCTTTGTCTTTCAGCTACAAGTTTTAAATATTTTTATTTATGTTTATGGACATCTGTACATATATTGCTAAATAATTCATAAATATTAAAACCACCAAAAAAAGCACATTTTATATAATATAAATTTTACCTTGAGTTGCACATATGTATAATTTAAGTAAATAATAACATTATCTTTGTTTTTAGTTTTGCTTAAAATTACATAATTATATTTTTTTATTTAAGGAAGTTTTCATGTTTAATTGGTAGTTTTCTAACTTAACTATGCAATGCATTCCATTGCATATAATATTCCCTATCCTCTCATTTATATAAATAGACCCTAACAGATTTGGCAAAACACAACATTGTGTGTGAAGAAGTTGTGTCTATTTGATTCTCATTTAAAAGTGTTTGATGAAGCCTGCCTGGGTGTTTGTCTCTATAGACTAAAACGTGATTTGTTTTCTTGTCAGTGCTAACTTTGTTCTCAAGCTATCATACTGACCCACTCATTCTGTGTCTAAAGACTTAAATATAGTGTACAATCTATGTGATTGATCTGATATTTTGTCCTAGAAAACGAAATACTAATATGAAACACTCTCTTTAAAGTACCAGCTGTGCATACAAAGAAGATGGTTATTTCAGAAGAAAAGATGTTCTTTGCTTCTCACACAGAGGAGGAGGTGTCAGTCACAGGTATAAGGCAGACTGGAATTTGGGGGCGCAAATGGAAGGATTTCAGACTGATTTTTATACCTCTTCTTCTTATCTAAGTTATGACCATGTAGGCATTTGTGTCTCCTTGTAATTCTCTGTCATCTTTTTTATTTCACGTTTGTCTCTGTTTTAATTTTTATTTCATTATTCTTTGTAAATTAAAATTGCCACCCACAACATGGCATGTCAGTAATTAAAACGTGCATTTTTTAAAGTCCCTGAGGTACAAAAGAAAACTGTTACCGAAGAGAAAATTCGTGTTGCTGTTTCCAAAAAGGCTGAGCCGCCACCCAAAGGTATTAGTAATTCATTCTAAGTTTAAAATATTTTAATAAAAGAGCATATAAGTTCTAGAGTAAACGTCTATGCGAAAGTTAAATAATAGATTTAGCCACTATGCACAAAGGACATGATGGGGGATGGGAGCCCACGAGGAAGGCACAGGAGAGAGGAATGAACAGAACTGGTGTTCTAGTCCCTGCTTCAAGGAGCCTGCAATCTAGCAACCAGTCATTCGGAAATAGAATGTCCTGGAGCCAGTTCGCACCAGCTCAACAGAGCCTATGGTTAAATTTTCAAGAATTTTGCCAACCAGTGGTTTAACTTAAGACTTAAATTAGGTAAACTTACAACTAAATAAATTATATTTTTGAAATATTAATAAATACTCAAAACTCATTATCTCCCATTTTATTGCATTTTCCTATTGCCTATTTTTCTGAGGTGTTTCCCTCTGTTGTATCTAGGTGGAGAGAATACTGCATAATGTTGTGCTACTGAACATGTCTTCCCATCTGTGCGACAGTGAAGTCATGTTTGGTAGCCAGGGTGGGAAGGAGCATTTACATCACCCGCCTGGAGCCATTATAGGCCAAGGCTCTGCTCCCTCCCTCCCAGACAAATTGTTAACATTTAAGATACAAAAAAAATCTAACGCAATTGGTTTCATGCAACTGCCTGATAAAAGTAAAATTGCTAAAAAATTATCTTAGAAGTTACTGATGTTTGTAAAAAGCTGATTTCTGGGAAGCAGGCACTGGTACCTCTAAACAAGGGGTGCTCCTACCTGTTCCTGAGAAAGTGGAGGCTCCTGCAGTTAAAAGTGATAACAATCAATGTTCTAATTAGCCATTCAGACATCTCCATTTACCGTCATTTCCAAGGCATTCTTTCCTTGCATTCAATTGGCAAAAAAGGGATGTCCATTCTTCATTTTAATTCTAAGTCTTACAACAACATATGCTTTGCCGCCAAAATGCACACTTTCTCTAAAACAATACATTTCTTTTAAAGTCCCTGAGCCACCTAAGAAACCAGTTCCAGAAGAAGTGGTTCCTGTTCCCATTCCTAAAAAAGTGGAGCCTCCACCAGCCAAAGGTAGAATAATATTTTTGGAAAAACAATTCTTAGCCATCTGCCTTCTTCTATCTTTTTCTGTGGGATCTGTGTTTTAACAAAATAGCATCTGTAAACCTTCTGTGTTATATTTAATTCTATGTTTGTTAATTTCATTAATTTGTGGTAAAGTGTTATACAAGTATCAGCAACATTTTTAGTCTCCAGACCACACTAATTGTGTCTTTGTCTGCTTCATGCAATGTATGTAATGTCTAATATGGTATTGAGGCATTTAGCATGCGTTTCTATCTCAAGTAGAACATGTTCAATTACTCCCTAATTCTTACACTCTTAGTGAAGATTTGTGCTTTAATGTAATCTTAAATGTCTGAGGAGACTAGAATATTCCACAATGTTCCAACAATGGTATCTTTAAAGTTCCCGAGGTTCCCAAGAAACCTGTGCCAGAGGAGAAAAAGCCAGTTCCTGTGCCTAAGAAGGAACCTGCCGCTCCCCCAAAAGGTATATCAGAACTGACGGTGGGGATACTCTTTGCTCCAGACGCCAGCCCTTTGCTTTATGTGGTCTTTGTATGTACTACGCTGTCTTTATAATTGGTCTCTTCTACGTGTTCCTTGTGTTTTTAATGTCTGTCAGCTTTGGGGCTGTACTCATGACGTTCATTATTTATGATACTGAGTATTCCTAAAGCACCACCAAAAAGTGTTATTAAAAGAAGTAACTCTGGCAAACTGCTCTCTTAAATTTTTATAAAGATCTTCCCTCTCAGAGAAAGAAGAAATATTTGTGCAATTTGTGTTCTACGGACATGTTTCTAGAAAAGATAATTTTTCACCCCTCATAAATGTGACTTTTTCTTAATAAAAACATTTTAATGAGTTTTGAAGAGCTGGAGGCAGGCAGTGACAACTGGAGATTATTTGGCAGAATGCAAATGTTATCTAGATAAAGATGTGCACAATGCTGCCAGAGCTGCACTCTTCTTACAAGTCAATACTGGCGAGTCTTCAACAGTGGGGAACATATAGATTGGTGACATTTTCTTTTACCATGTTTCTTGAGACACTTATTGCAATTTAGCTAATCAGGTAACTTTCATGTATGTATGTTTGAATTCAAATGTGCTGCTGTGGTATATCGCCATTCCTTTGCTTTGGTTTCTTTTTTTTTTTTTTTTTTTTTTGCTGTTTGGGATTTTTTTTTGGTGATAAAAGATAGAGAGATTCAGCAAGCATTCAACATTATCCAATTTATGAGAAACTAGACTTACTGAAATCCTGCATTTGAATAGTGCTCCCTTTCGCTTGATTTCTGGTGTTTCTATTTTTTTCCTCAATCAAATCTGCTTCCTCTTTCACAAACTCTTGGGTCTTTCAGAATTATTTTGATTATCTAATCATTAAATAAAAATGTCATACTAGTAAAACCAATACTAATACCAAAGCTATTTGACCACTCCTGAAGGAGACAGAGGCATCTCTCATTTATCCACAAAAATACACAAAGTAGCAAGTATATATCTATAAACACAGTATGTATGTATATTATATACATATGTAAGTGTATATTTATAAAATTACACCAAGATATTATAAATGAAAGTGTGGAGGTTCAGGGGTTCACAAAAGCTGCCAATATTTTTTTAAATGAAAAAAATTATTGCAAATAATGTGTGCTTTTAAAATTTATCTTCTGATTAAAAAGTCAACATCGACTAGGCACAGTGGCTAAAGCCTGTAATCCTAGCACTCTGGGAGGCAGAGGCAGGTGGATTGCTTGAGCTCAGGAGTCCGAGACCAGCCTGAGCAAGACCCACCCCACCCCTGTCTCTACAAAAAATAGAAAAATCAGGTGGGTGTGGTGGTGTGAACCTGTAGTCCCAGCTACTTAGGAGACTGAGGCAGAAGGATCACTTGAGCCCAGAAGTCTGAGGTTGCTGTGAGCTAGGCTGACGCCACAGCACTCTAGCCCAGGCCACAGAGCACGACTCCATCTCAAAAAAAAAAAAAAAAAAATAGTCAACATTATCAATGCTTATAATAAATAAATTAAATCCATTGTAAACATTTTTTAAGTCAGAAACACTGTTGAAAACTATGGAGCCCCTTAAAGAAAAGCACATGTGAACATACCTACAAAATTTTGCACACAGAACTCCCAAAGTCATTAACACATGGGTGTCAGATTGAGAGACTTGGTCTAGAAATAAGTGTTCCCTGAGTTTTGAATACACTACAGACACACCCCCCAAAAAATCAGAAGAGAAATGGGGGAAGGAAATTAAGTTACATAGGCACAACTATTCTAAGACATCTTAGTCTTAGATATATTAAACTCATTGTCATTATATACCCCATTTCTCAATACAAAGCAAAAAGAAGTTTTTCTATATACTATATCCACACTCTAGATTGTTTATATAACCATGGACTCATTTGTTTTTACCAAAAGCATACTAATTTACAATTAAAGGATGAATTCTACACACGTCTTTCTGTTATGTAACTCATTTTTAATTGTCAAAATGCCTCTAAAACATTATTTGTAACATTAATCACACTATGACGTTTATCACATTATAGTTAGCTTAATTTTCTGTGTTATTTTTCTGATGCATAGATAATCTCCAATAATATTCATGAACTAGAATAAAGATTTATGTATGTGCCAATGTCCATTCATACAAGTGACATGTGTCTGAACTAACATTCTATTTCAAAAACTTTAAGTCCCAGAGGTGCCAAAGAAACCTGTCCCTGAAGAAAAGATTCCTGTTCCTGTTCCAAAGAAGAAGGAAGCTCCCCCAGCTAAAGGTACAGTGACTTTCTCAGTAAAGAAGCCCTATTTTTATATCTTGAGTGAAAAACATTTTATGTTTAATTATCTGTTAACCGGGTTAGTTTAATTCAAACGAATGTTTTATTGTGAGTGAGAATTCAACAAAAGTGTCTGTCTACCTGTCTACTTTTTTACAAAATAACTGTACATTAGCTAGTTTGGAAAATAGAAAGTCAATTCTAAAAATGTCTTTTCAAGTTCCTGAAGTACAGAAGAGAGTTGTCACAGAAGAAAAAATAACCATTATTACAGAAAGAGAGGAATCTCCACCACCCGCAGGTACTTAATCCCATCTCCATGAAATAACCTTGTCTTTCCTTCAAGCTTCCTTAATTGCATGTCTTCTTTAATGGGCCTGCTAGTTCTGTGTTGCTCATTTATTTTGCCTTTCTGAGAATTTTAAAATTAAACACTACCCTTTAAGTGCCAGAAATCTCAAAGAAGAGAGTTCCTGAAGAAAAAAGACCTGTGCCTCGGAAAGAGGAGGAAGCTCCACCACCGAAAGGTATTGTCTCTCCATCTTCCCGAGAACCGTCTTTATGGGCCACTGATTTTGTTAGTTTTGTGATATGAGTGCATCGTGGATGTACATCTGTGTTTTGTGTGGGGTCTTAGTGAGATTACATTAAAGTTCTAAAAGTGCATCATGTTTCTAAAGTGCCAGCTCTTCCCAAGAAACCTGTCCCAGAGGAGAAAGTTCCAGTGCCAGTTCCTGTCGCTAAGAAAGCCCCACCTCCCCGAGGTAGGATTTGTCTCAATCCTCCGACAAAAATTCTTTTGACATGTGAATTCTTGCTTTGTCTATCTGGTCTCTTCTTGTACTGAACCTTTGTCTTGCTTCCGATAGAACTTCTGTGTGTATACATCCTCGTGATCTGTAACTTGTGTCCCCATGCTGCTAGTGAAAGTGGTGTACTGTGCAAATCTTCCCCGAACTATGAAGAGAATTGTTAAAATTCTTGACTTTAAACTTAAACTGTAATGCTTTTTTAAAGCTGAAGTTTCCAAGAAAACGGTTGTAGAAGAAAAAAGATTTGTTGCCGAAGAAAAACTATCCGTTGCAGTCCCTCAAAGAGTGGAAGTCGCCCGGCACGAAGGTATATAATTAGAAGTGAAAGGAGAAATGAGTTGATGTGTGTTTCCTTTAGGTCTCTTCTTAGAACTTGTCCCGATCTGTTATTTCTCCTTATGTTGGTATTAGAATGTGTCTGCCTGTTGTAGCCTTCTGGGACTGACTCTTTTGTGTCTACATTGGTCTTGAATCATTCCATAATCTTATATTAATAAGAAAGAGAATGGGGTGCTGAAAGTGTGATAATTTTGAAAGTGGCTGCACTTTGGACATAATTCGAATGCCCTTCTCGGTCTTGGGCTGTACTTGGTTGTACGTCTTAAGTCACCTTTCTGCTTCTTGTGCTGAGGAAGTACTATGAACCTACGCCCTAAGCAGATAGAAGAACTGTTTACCCATCTGTAGTGAATACATGGCTACTATCAGTGTCTCAGCTTACCGAATTTAAATTAAACCTTGTACCCGCAGAGGAGGAATGGAGTTATTCAGAAGAAGAGGAAAGAGTGTCCGTTTCAGTTTATAGAGAGGAGGAAAGAGAGGAGGAAGAGGAGGAAGTGGAGGTTACAGAATATGAAGGTAAACAATGCAAATAAGCTAGAGATGATCTGGAGTCTGGATGAGATGTTTTCTGTCACAGATTGTTTATCAAACTAATGCAGAATGAAACAAAAAAGTGGCACAAATTCAGTGAACATCTAGCCTCCTTAGATGTATCTTTTAATCAAAACACAAGATTCAGGAGCATCATACAAGATTAAACATCCAATGTCGTTCTTGTCCATCCCTTTTTTCTGGCCTATATGGAATAGAAAGCTTTATATTTATAAGCAATTAATGAGGGCAAGTATCTCCATATACACGTATCCTCTCATTAGGCAGCACTTGACTTCAGCACAGTAGGCTGGCATAAACCTCACCTTAGTAGTTTAATGTCTAACCAGTGTTTCTCAAACATATTCTTGTACCATAAACAAACATATATTTTATATTATATTCCTATACACATTTGCAGAATAGGAAATTTTGATGTTTTCTATTCTGTTCTATTCATTTTTAAAATGCAAGTTATAACCATTAGATTGATTACATAAATCACTAATGTGTCCTGACTCAGTTTAAAATGAACAAGAAAATATATTACTTCATTAAATTCCAGGAGTTAAGGCCATATTTGTGAGTCTGAAACGCTTAACACATAGGGTTTTCCTATATTTTACATGTGGAGAAAACAATTCTGTAATATCTGTGCTCAGATCGACTTATTATTCAGATCTTCCCATATCTATGATGCTAGTTCTCTATTGTTTCTTAAGGATGAACCAACAAACTTTATTTCACTGGGATACCTTTTCAATGAATTGAGGCACCACTAGGTTTCCTGCTAAAATCCAGCATTCTGGTTAAACCTATATATCCGGAAGAACTTTCCTAAGAAAGCTCTAATGTAGCTCTGCTTATAAAGGGAAATCAACAAGTTCCTTAACAAATTAACTCTCTTTCCAGTGAAAAGACGAATAGAATTATATAGGACACTTAGATGCCCTCAAGTATATTTCTGGCTAATAAAAGGTGGTTCCCCACATCCCCTTTCTTCATTTGGAAGAAAAGTCCATGTGAAATTCAGGACACACAATTTTAATGGAATGTCTTGGAATAGAGCAAGATGGGACATGATTCCCAAGAGGAAGCAGGAAGCCCACCAGTTCTATTGTGCTTTCTGGAAGCACATGCTGTTGGGCATAAGTCAGGAATCCGGTGGATTTGAAGAAAACCCCATCTTTTCTAGAAATGTTTAGAAAACCAAACATAATATATACACAAGTAAAGTTCTCATTCATGGGCCTGATTTCAGTTTTTGACACTATTGGATGTTATAAATTTCCTTCAGTATGCCAGACTCTAGTGAAAAGGAGAGACATTCTATGATATTCTTACGTGATCATTAAGCCCAAAAGATTTAGCGAAAAGAGGGGTGGCCTATTAGGTTTACTTCCAGTGTAAAGAGCAGATGTGTTTGTGACTAGACTTTTCTATTCTGTAATCAACTTTATACACATAGGCTCAAAAATCATGTAAAGTCTCCTGCCTCTTCTACCCACAAAACTGAGAGAAAAAAAACATGAACTATTGTCTTGAAATCCACTTTGAAATCCTCAAGTATGTTTCTGCCCTGCAGCCTTCAAATCTAGAGGGTTCTGTTATTTGTGAAACTTATTTTCAAATTCTTGTGTTCTTATTAATTTAGCAACTAGAGTTGGTTTTTGTCTCGTCCTTGTCCTATTATTCCTGTGAATATGAACATTATTATCTGTACGATACACTTGAAAATTAAATTAATGAAACATAGTTCCCATGCTCTTTATTAAGGTATATACTTTGATTAAAATGTTCATTGAATATCTTAAATGAGAACGATCAGGCATTTGGCAAGTGTTAAACATTTGCAATTTTAATTACTCTTTGAAGTACTAAGTTGCAGCTAAAATGCAACAGGGAAAAACACTATAATTTATCTTCTTTAAAATTGATGTCTTTAAAGTGATGGAAGCACCTGAGGAATATGTTGTGGAAGAAAAGCTGCACATTATTTCTAAGAGAGTGGAAGCTGAACCCACCGAAGGTATAGCGACTCTTAAACTAGCCTCATCCCTCTGTTGGCTTGTCGCATCCTTTGTGTTCTCTTGTAGCTAACTCGTCGTCTATATTGCCAATGTCGATACATGTTGTGTCTAATAAAAAGATTCCTTATATGTTTATTGAAAAGAAATCTGGACACTTCTACAAGTTTGTTTTATAATTTTTTCAAGTGCTTGAGAAGCATGAGAAGAAAGTTATACTGAAACCAAAAATTCCTGCTAAAGTAGAGGAGCCTCCTCCAGCTAAAGGTACAAGTTCTTTCAAAGAAATGAGATGACACTTTGTCTTAATAAATACAATGCTGCCTTTGGTTTGCATAACTGTCTAAGTTTTTGTCAGCACATATATATGAACACTTTTACTAGCTATAGTGATTAACGTTTGTGTACATGTGTGGTCTTTTCAAAAAGTGACTTCTCAGCTCCAAAACAATATCACTTCTTATGTAATGCAAACTAATGCTCTTAAACCTGATCTTTCCAAAGTTCCTGAAGTACCTAAGAAACCTGTGCCAGAAAAGAAAGTTGTCGCAGTTCCTAAAAAGGAAAAGGTGCCACCAGCTAAAGGTATATTGGATTTTACTTTATTCTTCAATAATGTGTCTTTTTTAAATCTTAAATTGGTACATTCTTCAAATTTTTATAACATGAACAAGAAAGTAAGTGTGTCTACATATAGTGCTTTTCATATTGTACGTTTGACTATGTTGCCTGATATCTTTTAAGTGCCAGAAGAGCCAAAGAAACCAGTTCCGGAAAAAAGGGTTCCTCCAAAAGTGGTTAAGGTAGAAGAACCTCCCCCAGCCAAAGGTAAACGAACTCTTCCAGCACAAAAACTGGAAACTTAAGTCTTGTTTTTCTTTCTGTCTGCTTCTGTCTTTTGGGTCACACCTTTTATATGTAGTTTATTAGTCTGTGTTGGTGGTAATGGTGTCTTTGGGTGTGATATTTATTTGTATGTGCCTTGTAAATTCTTGTATTCTAAAATCACAGTACTTTCGGGCTAATATATTTTTTTAAAACCCCATTTTAAGTAATATAACCCCCTAATCCTCAAATTATCTTTAAAGTGACTGAGAGGCACATGAAAATTACCCAGGAAGAAAAAGTTCTTGTTGCTGTAACTAAAAAAGAAGAGCCCCCAAGATCAAGAGGTACATCAGCCCTTTCACTGCACACAACATCATACTGGTCTTATTCTCTTTACCAAATACACTGGTTATGGGCGTTGGCTCTTGTGGTCGTTGTTATAGTTGTTTTATGTTTGAAATAATGTAAATGTCAAGTCTTTTCTGTTTGGGTGACTACTGTATGACTGCCTTTTTATGGTTTGAATGAGGAAAGCAATTTTCTAAAGTGAGATCTGTTTTTAAAGTGTCCAAAGAACCTAAGAGAGCTGTCCCAGAAGAAAAAGTTCCCAAACTCAAACCTAAAAGAGAAGAGGAGCCACCAGCTAAAGGTATACTGACTCTTTTTAAAAAATCAAATAAGCATCTAGATATTGGAACAAATCTAGTGTAATTGGGATCATGAGAGAAAATAACTTAAATACATGTTATAAAGTAATAAAAGTATGTTATTTCATGTCCCTTCAAAACTAAACATGGCTAATTACCAGAAAGTACTCTTTTGTTCTCAAAAAAAAGTAAAGCTTCCCAAACATATGTAGTTTTTCTTAAAGTGTATTTGTCTTCTAATATGTCTATTTGTCCATATACTAAACTCATCTGCCTAAATACTTGTTTTATGTGGTAATCTTTGATGAAAATTTTAATTTTTTAAATCCTACATCTTCTACATTGTTCCATTAGAGCTTATGAAAATGTCTTAAAATGAAGGTGAAGAAACGACTTCTGTAACATGTTTCTGTCTAATGCTCACATACGTAGCTCGACAGTCATTGACTATGGGGTCTAGTTGTCTTTTTTAATTCACTTATAAATACTACTTGATCTTCCTAAAATTATTCAATGTCTTTGAAGCATTAAGTAGCTTTAAAAAAGTATTTATATGTATATTAGACCATGTTTATTTCCAAGTCAATTGATTTTTTTCTTGTCATTTAAATGGAAAGTTTAAACAGGCGCAGTGATGGTTGTCTTTGTCCTTGGATTGTTCGTACAAAATTTCTCTTAACACATATATTTTCAGAATCTTGCAATTCACTTTTAATAATGACTCTTTTAAACTGACTGAATTGAGAAAAAGAGCTGTAAAAGAAGAAAAAGTGTCCATTGGAGTTCCAAAAAGAGAGCCTTATCCCGCTAAAGGGAGATTGTGCCTTGATTTATTAATATGAAGCATGAAACCGTACAACCCTTTGCCTGCCGGTTCCCAATTTAACGCCTATATTTTATTGGCTTACTGTTGACGAAAGGCAGAGAATCTAACATTTGCGATCACAATTACTAAATGTACATCCTATGATACCTTGACCAGCAAAGGACGGTCAGGGTCTCCCATAACCAGGACATGAGGCCATCACAAAGGAATAAAATCAAAGCACGTTATTACTATCATGTCTAACTGGGCTTCAAGTGAAATGCTGTCTGTTGTCAATATTATTTTAGAAGTGACTATAAAAGAGGAGAAAGAGTGGTCTTATACCCGAGAAGAAGAAGCCGTCTCAGTGCAACGGGAAGAGGAATATGAGGAATATGAAGAATATGATTATAAAGAATTTGAGGAGTATGAGCCCACAGAAGAATATGACCAGTATGAAGAATATGAAGAACGTGAACATTATGAAGAGTATAAAGAGCATGAAGAATATATCACAGGTATGAGCAAAACTGCTAACACAAAACCACATTAAGTATGTACAAATTCCATTTCTAGAAAAGACAAAAATCTGGATGCCCAAACAAATTTGGAAAGAACTTTGTTTCCTTTTGCAATTTCAGAATTTTTTTCTTGGATAAATTCTAGGAAAAAAAATCTCTGTAAATCCTAAGGTTATTGTTAGACTTAGGTTCTGGGAATAATCTATTTCTCCCCTCATTTTTACTCCTACACACAATAGCAAATGCCCCCAAGTTTCTTTCTCAAAAAGGTTGTGAGTTTACCTTCAAGCACCCATGATCTTTCTAGGACATGACCAAAAATTTCTGAGGATCCCTTATTCTGAAATGTGCTATTATCGAGCATGATAGGCTATTAAGAAGATATACCACCTTCAGGGTTCCCATCATTGAAACTTCACAACTATTTCAAAAGTAAAGACAGACAAGAAGGATGACACACACAGCTGTGTTCTACCTAATGAAGCCCAACTTTGGAAGCATATAGTTTTTTTATTTCAAAGAACTGATTTATTTTACTCAAAGAATAAATTTCTGTTGGAAGTTTGAAATGAGTCAATATTATATTTCACTTATTCAATTTCTGATGTTTCCTAAGCCTAACTTTGGGAGCATTCTATGTAGTTTTACAGATAACATTATGAACCAATCTTACAGAGGAGATTTAGCCATGACTTTGGCTACCTGAAGTGAAACGAGAAATTTAATACGTAAGAGATACTAAAAGAGGGTTACAATTACCTAATTAAAGTAAATCGCAAGGAAGAAGGCGCAAGATAAGCCTGTTTAGGTTTTTTAGAGCTTGTTCTACTTGGACCTCTGATTCTGGCCTCTATGGGCTAGCTTGTAGATAAAAGAATTGATTCCACTTAAGAAATAGTTTTGATTTATGTTCTAAAATCTAACATTAAATATCTTGTATGCACTTTCAAAGAACCTGAGAAGCCTGTCCCTCTAAAGCCTGTGCGAGAAGAAGCAGTTCCTGCAAAACCAAAGGCCCCACCAGCTAAAGGTAGCGTGAGCAAAACATTATCGGTTGTAAGAGACTTTTGTTCCCTACATGTCTGTCATGCTATACATATGTGTTGGTGTGGCAGTGCGCACATCACGTGTGTGGGGGAATATTATGTCATATATTGTATTTCTTAACTTTTTGTTCTTACTGCTCTTGAGAAATCTGGTTCAGGTTTTAAAATATCTTAATATTATTATTTTAAAGTGCCAAAGAAAGTTGTCCCTGAAGAAAAAGTACCAGTGCCCATTCCTAAGAAACTCAAACCTCTACCACCTAAAGGTACACGACAGCGTTATAACTACCAAAAACAACCTCGTTACTTGTGTTCAGTGATCGTGTTTTAACTCCCCCGTCTGATGTTCTCTGCTTTTACTGAGTAGACTGTTACCGCCCTGATTCTTACGTGTCAGTTTTTTTGTGTGTGTTGATTACACCGTATTCATGGTGTCGGTTTTAATGGTCTTTAACAATTAATATCTTTAAAGTGACTGAAGAATCAAAGAAAGTTGTTGAGGAAAAAATACATATTTCAATTACCAAACGTGAAAAAGAACAAGTGACTGAACCAGTTGCTAAAGGTATAATAATTTCCTTCCTAGATTGTGGTCTTTTATGATGCCTTTTTTTTTGAAATTAACATAGCGATGCTTTGCTTTATTTTGTTGTTTCAGATCTTTTAAGTTAATTGTTATCAAAATATCGGATGTAAAAATCTGTAAATATAAGATAAGAAGATAATGCTACCTTTAAAAGGAAAAATTATTTCAAAATATATCCACAGCCTCTTAGACAATGGCTGTGTACTGCCCTATGGCTACAATACATATAAAATAGTATGTTTGAATTTAAAATCAGTGGCCATTTGGCATATTCCTGATTTACCTAGATTGATGTAATGATACAACAGTGAATACTGTTTAATTTAGTGTCCAGTCATTTTTTTTTTTCCTGCTTTATACTAAGTATGAAATAACTTCCCCACTATTTTAGGAACTAATCTACTCAGAAGTAAATTTAAATTTTCAAGAAAGCATGTTTCCTACAAGCAGAGATACTTGAGCACTAACCATCCTTTCATACTGGGGCTCTGCTACTGCACACTTATGGAGTACTTCTATATGTTAAGATTTATATTTCTATGCAGCTCAGAATCCTTTCCATGGAAAATATAAAGTTTCTTGTAGGTGAATAATTGCATATCTATCACATTAGAGGCAGCTCCAATATTATTCTATCTAGTTAAAGTAAAAGAAAGCAAGCACTGACTGGGTGGCTTGTTTCTGACAATAAAATTTCCTTATACTTAATATTTCAAGTGCCCATGAAGCCCAAGAAGGTTGTCACCGAAGCAAAAGTACCTGTCCCTAAAAAAGAAGTAGCAGCACCTGTTAGAGGTACCTAATGCCACTCATTTTAACGTATTGTTTGTCTTCTTTGGTGTTAAAGTCATATTTAGTTCTACGTGTGAAATTCTTTTGTGGGAAAGGTAAAGCCTGTTCTTTCTTCTGTTATAAATGGGCTTCTGTTTCTAAAGTGTCTTAATTTTGCTGAGCAATGGGCAAATGTCCAACTTAAAGATACTATCTTTAAAGTACCAGAAGTGCCTAAAGAACTTGAACCGGAAGAGGTTGCCTTTGAAGAGGAAACCTTTGAAGAGGAAGTGGTAACCCACGTAGAGGAATATGTTGAAGAAGAAGAGGAGTACATTCATGAAGAAGAGGAGATCATAACTGAGGAGGAAGTGGTGCCGGTGACACCAGTCAAAGGTAGATGATGTGTCCTGCCAAGGGATATGCAGCAGCCTCTGTGGAGTTTGAGCGTCTGACTTGGTCAGATTCTGGGGGTTATTGGCACCAGGGATGGCCGATTCTGCTTACTTTAGAAGCAGACACTTTTAAATGCTGAAGTATGATTTCTGCAGCTGCTTTTCACATTTTTATATCTTTTCTGCAACATTCCCAACATTCTTAATATCTTTAAAGTGCCTGAGGTACCCAAGAAACCTGTTCCAGAAGAGAAGAAACCTGTTCCTGTTCCCAAAAAGAAGGAAGCCCCACCAGCAAAAGGTATACCACCACTCATACTGGTGGGTCTAGAGGAGGCTTAGTCTGCCTATAAATGATTAACTATCTTCTGAGTGCAGAACCTTGTGTGCTGCTGTTTTAAGAAACGTGAACTGTGCTGTATGTGGATGTGTTGTTACTAGTAGTTAAAACGTAACAATAAACAATATCTTTAAAGTGCCTGAGGTTCCTAAGAAGCCAGAGAAGAAACTTCCTGTGCCTATTCCTAAAAAAGAGAAGGCTCCACCTGCTAAAGGTACACACTGTTATAATCCATCAGTAGGATGATACAATCATTCACCCACGTAGTATAATGTGGTGAGGCATCGCAGTCCTCTCCCCATGACAATATTAACAGTATTAATGCCAAGACAAGAACCACTCAACTGGCCACAGGAGCAGTTTACCACACATTTACCTCTGAATGTTACCATCAAAGCATGCTTATGTTTAATGCTTGGCTCTTCCTCTTTAGTGGAAAATTCTTTCATGTAAGATAAAATCTTTTGGCCCTATCAAAATTGACAAACGCCATCATTTCCCAGGCATTGTGTGTTGTCTTTACCACCAGTCCATGTGTTTTCTTTTTCTTTTTGTTGTTTTTTTTTTAATTTTAATTTTCATGTATTTTCTGACCTTTGTTTTGTGGCTATTATAATTTTCAACCTTAAAGTGAAATTATTAAAATATCTATGATGCTTCAATTAAGGCCTGAAATTGCTGGCCTTAAATTCTTATTTATGGGTGAAAAATGTGACACTGACTCTATTTGATATCTTTAAAGTTCCTGAAGTGCCCAAGAAACCAGTGCCTGAGGAGAAAGTACCAGTCCCAGTTCCTAAAAAGGTGGAAGCTCCACCTGCCAAAGGTACATGAACTTTCAATGTTGCAAAAATTTTTTATTTCATATTTGCCTATGAGTAAACATGTAACTGGTTCAATTCTATGCTCTTCAAGGAGGCAACTCTTTAGGGAAAACAAAAGATTTTACTTTAAAATTCCTCTTGGAATTTTTTTGGCATACTTTTATTACCTTATCCTAATCTTTTTGAAACTACGCTTGGAGTCAATATTTTTATGTTATATAAAATTTTTCTCTAAATCATTTCTTTAAAGTGCCAGAGGTACCCAAGAAACCTGTGCCTGAGAAGAAGGTGCCAGTTCCCGCTCCCAAGAAAGTAGAGGCTCCACCTGCGAAAGGTATGTCACTTCATCATTTATAGTGCATGGGGGAAAGAACCTCACATTTATGTACATTCACATACAAATTCCCCCATAATATTACATATTTTCTAAAAGTGTCTGTCTGCTTATAAATATGAGGTATTTTGTGATTCTTTTTCATATCTATTACTCTAAGACTTTATAAAAAAAACACGTTCTTAAAGACAAATAATATTCTTAAAGTGCCAGAGGTGCCCAAGAAGCTCATCCCAGAAGAAAAGAAACCAACGCCTGTTCCGAAAAAAGTGGAAGCTCCACCACCCAAAGGTACATTAATCTCTAGCAGCAGCGGGGTGAAAAGGGAAACTAACTGGTGTTACACAGCCTCACTAACCATTATCAATGCGTAATATTTATGTTGATAATTAATGCTTTAGGATCACAGAATATTTGCTTTTCATGCTTTCTCATTGTCTTGAATATGTTATATAAAAGTGATGTTTGTACCATTGAATAAATGTCTTTAAAGTGCCAAAGAAACGTGAACCAGTCCCAGTTCCTGTAGCTCTACTTCGGGAAGAGGAAGTTCCATTTGAGGAAGAAATTGCTCCTGAAGAGGAAGTTCCACCTGAGGAAGAAGAAGTTCTTCCTGAAGAAGAGGAAATTCTCCCTGAGGAAGAGGAAGTTCCTCCTGAGGAGGAAGAATATGTACCTGAGGAAGAAGAAGTCGTGCCTGAGGAAGTTCTTCCAGAAATTAAACCTAAGGTGCCAGTACCTGCACCAGGTATAGCAGCTCTTCTTGGAGACATCGAGGCCTCTTTTGTGTTGAATTCTGCTTTTTCATCTTTTTGTTCATCTCTAATTTTATCTGTGGCGCTTTACTCTCGATTGTCTACCATCTAAATCTTAGAAAACGTTCTAGACGTGTGCCTCTTATTATTGTGTGCCTGCCTTGTGTATCTGTCTATTATAAATTGTCTAAATGTCTTTTCAAATTTCATGCTATGAAATGTTATTTAGTTGTCCGTGGTTTTATTCATGTGTCTTTTTGTTATATATATAACACCGTATATGTGGTTTTTAATGTCTTAAAATGAAATGTTTTTAAGTGCCTGAAGTACCAAAGAAACCTGTGCCAGAGAAGAAAGTCCCTGTTCCCGCTCCTAAAAAAGTGGAACCTCCACCACCACCCAAAGGTACATCTTCCCAAAGTGAATACACATTTTTCACCCATACCTTCGCCAGATTAACTATAGTGAAACTGAATTTTAGGAAAAATTATATTTATAAAATGGGCAATTGCATAGTTACATTTTTACTTCTAAAAATATTCAAGAACATTGATATCTGTTTCTTTTCATTGGATGCAAAGCAGTATTCAAGAACAAAGATGGAAGGAAGTATTGTCCCAAAACTGCCACAAAAGTTCTACCCGATTTCCTATAATTTTATTAAATATCATAATTTTCATGCGGCTATTTTGCAAAGCAAAATTATCTACAGAAAAAAAGTTACCTGAAAAATATAATGAATAAATATTCTTAAATTTCATTCTTCAACCATTTATATTAAAGGACTTTGTAACGTTAGGCTGAAAAGAAAAAAAGAAAGATGAATGCATTTATCAAAACACTGAGTAATAGTCTATGTCTTCTGATACAGATATATAAATGATAGCCTGACAATTTTGATTTTAGCCTTGACTTTGTACTTTGTTGTGTTACTCTGAGCAAGTCCTTTAACCAATCTGAGCTTCAAGCTCCTCACCTATGTTTGAAGTGGGTATACTAATATCACTCCTAGTGGGCTCAGATAATATTATGAGGATAAAATAAAGGTGTAAAAGTAGTCTATCATTGAACAAATAGTATCCAGATTTAACATAGTCAGTCAGCTCAGAGTATAAGACAGAATGAATATATTTATGCCTTAAAGCTCAACAGCATTTTCTGCAAAACGTGATGGTATCACTGCTTAAATTAAGCATAACCCTTCCATCAGGCCATACAGTACAAGATAAATCTGATCCTTTATTGGATTTCTAAGATTCAGAAATACTTTAAAGACAATGATTTCATAAATTACTAGTGAAATTTAAATGGGTGAAATGCTAGCGTCTGTCCTCTGACAATCAGATATGTTGCTCATCCCTTGTTCTACAAATCCTAATTACAAATCCTAATATTTGGGATCCCAACTTGCATTACAGACCTGTCCTGAGCAACTGTTGCATGTTGGTCTTTCTGTGTGTGGGAACTTCTTGGTTTCTCTCTTTTTTAATCCCTGAAAATAAGTTCTTGTCATAAAATGATGTCTTTAAAGTGCCCGAAATTAAGAAGAAAGTGCCAGAGAAGAAAGTGGCCATTCCCAAGAAAGAGGAGGCTCCTCCAACCAAAGGTATTACTCTTCCCGAGCCAATTAGACACTGCCATTTCTTTCCTTCACCCATAAAAGTCAAAAACATCCTGTTTCAGTATGTGTTAACGCAACTTATATTATTGTTTCTATTGTCTTTGTGCTCGTGAAACTGAAACTATAAAATAAAATATCTTTAAAGTGGTACTAAAGAAACCTGTGATACCCAAGAAACCAGAACCAGAAAAGAAGATGCCTCTTCCTGTTCTTAAACCAGTGCCTCCTCCTGCCAAAGGTACACCATCCCGGAATGGGATGTGGTTGCTGCACTGATGTTGAACTATGGTGCTATCCACACAGGACGTTCAACATAAATGTGTGCATTGTGTGCTCTGTCATTCACATTCGTCATTGTGACTCTGTTAAACTCGTGGTTGTGTTATGTGAATTTTTCTACTTTGTGTTGATGTATCTTATGTTGTTTTTCTATGTATGGTTGTTTCTAAAAAATAAAAATACTGAAGTTATGTATCTTTAAGAGCCAGAAGTACCTAAGAAACTAGTCCCTGAAGTATCCACTTCTTGTCCTAAAAAAAAAAAAAAAAATAGAAGCTCCAGCAATAAAAGATGGAATGTCTTTTTAATGGACCCTTAATCTTAAACCAAAAATCTCTTTATTCTTCTCTCATTAACTGGTCCTGTGAAATGTCAATGTTCTGTCTTGTGAGTGTGATATTTACTCTTCTGTGTTGAGAATGGGAAACTTGGTCTTTATGTATTCTTACTTGGTTCTTGCATTTTAAGTGTTTAAAACAATCAATATCTTTTAAGTTCCTGAGGTACCTAAGAAAGTGAAAGAAAGACGAATCATTCCCCCTAAAGAAGAGGAAGTTCCACCAGTTGAAGGTAGATAGATGACTTTCTAAGAAAAACGGCATTTTAGAGTCTTATCATTGTCTAATATTTGAAGGAGGTAATTGTACATGTCACCCCAGTAAATAAGCATAGACTCAGACTCTAAAAGAAATTATTATCTACCTAAAAGAAATTGGGCAGGCAAACTAGTATTATTTGAGTCTCCTTGTTGCACATTCAGCCTGTTTGTTTTTTATTTGTTCTATTTTAATGAGAATGTTTAAAGGAAAACTGTATTTGCTCTGGGAGATTTTCCATCAAATGACTTGGTTGGCAATTATAAAATAAGCTTCTCGAAGAGAAATTCTAGTTAAGTCTGAGTAACTGGTGCAGAAAATCTAACTTCTCCCTCTAAGTGGCTGTTTGACTTCAAATAAGCCCACCTCCATTTTAAGAAATAATAATAATTTTAACTTAACTCCGTGGAGTTCTTTCCAGATCTAAAATACTGGGAAGGACCTAACATGTTTTGAAGACCCAATAGTCTCTAAAAAAAAAAAAAAAAAAAAAAAAAGTAGTTTCCACAAGCATTTGGAAGACTGAGTAGTTTTCAGATATATCATTTTAGTCTAATATTCAAAAGAATTATAAAAATAATGTACATGATAATAATCTTTTTAAAGTGCTTGAGGAGCCTGAAGAGCCTATTCCAGAAGAAGAGGTTCCAGAAGAAGAGGTTCCAGAAGAAGAAGTTCCAGAAGAAGAAGTTCCAGAAGAGGTTCCAGAAGAGGTTCAGGAAGAACCACCTAGCGTAGAAGAGGTTGAGGAAGTGGCGCCACCTAGAGGTACAGCCGCTTTTACTAGTTAGACATTTAAAATACTTAGTGTTCTAAATCTTTCTCGGAATTGTTTAAATCTAGCATTCACCAATATACTTTTCTGACATCACATCAATGATAAGTTGACTATTAATTATTCCTGGCACGTGAAGTTATGTGTCCCTTTTTTCCCATTTTTCTGCGGCATCTGCAGTGTAACTAAGAATGAGAGATTACTTTTCTATCATTGGCAATTTAATTTTTTCTGACCAGGCCCTAGTATAATACTTCCTCTTAGATTTCAATCATGAATTTTGTTTTCAATATTCATGTGGGGGAGAAATTTATTTCTGTGGTGAAAGCGTTCACTTTTTAGAATAAGTGTTAACTTATTCCTGAAAACTATGACATTTATTTGCATAATTGATAGGGTGTTCGCTTATAAGATTTCTAAGTAACATCCTTCACACTTCTAGAGTCAAATATATACTCCAAATATATCATTATCATTTAGATTGCTAATATCTTTTTAGAATAAATCAATGTTTTGTGTTGTTTATTTATTGGTATATGGGTGTTATTGTTCTGTTCACTGCATGTCATTTTCAAAATGTCCATAAAATATCTTTTAAGTGCCTGAAGTGGTTAAGAAAGCAGTACCTGAAGTGCCTACTCCTGTTCCTAAAAAAGTGGAGGCACCACCAGCTAAAGGTATAGCAAATCCTGATTAATATCTTTAAATTCATATTCGTTTTCTTTCTAAAAAGCAAATGTGTCTTCTATCACTGCTTTCTTATAGTCAATTAAATAGCAAACTGATTAAGGACTAATAAAAATATAACTCCACTTCTTTAATCTGTTCTAGAATGTTAATGGATGATTATGTGTGTAGTATTTGTGTGTGAATTATTCTAGAAGCTTCTTACATAGCTGAAAATTTTAATGAGATAGTACATCTATCTATACATATATGTGTAACAATGGATCCCTTCCCCCCCATTCTATTTCTAGATTTTATTCCATTACCTAAATGGAGTTTTCTTATGTATTATAATTATTTTTACTATATTTGTTATTTCATAGAAAAAAATCTGGTTTAATGCTCAGATAATAATTATTTTAAAGAGCTTCATGTCCCTTTTGTAAGCTTTAGCCCAAGCATTCAAGGTTATTACAAAATGTCTACTTTTCATTGCTTCCTAATTCAGTGAATGTGCCAGACAGTGTTCCTAAGCAATTAGATTATGCCGTCCCGATTACAGCAAACTCTTCAGCAAATACAATAGTGCCCAACAGAACATGAGGCCTATGTCAGAGCTTAAGTACTCTATAATGGTAATCACTTCAAAAAAAGCCTTCATCAAATTAAAAATAGTAGAAGTAGGCCCAATATTGGTAATTCCTGTTATTTAAAAAAAAAAATAGAATAGCATGGGTTCTTTGTGGACATGTCTTCTTGTAAGGGTATGTTAGCACAAATGAATGATTTAGGAAAGTATCTTTATTGCCTCTAAAATTATTGTGCAGTAGTACAGAGTGATTTCTTAGATACTTTGATTATTGTAATGTTGATGTTTGTTTCTGATGTTTTTATTTCGTGTTTATTATTGAACATTGTCAGCTAACTAAAATGCCTAATATCTTTAAAGTGCCAAAGAAGGTTCCTGAAGAGAAAGTACCTGTTCCTGTTCTGAAAAAAGAGGCACCCCCAGCCAAAGGTACATCATCTCTTTTAAACCTGAACTTCCTCTTTTATCTTTCTTCATTAAAACTTTTATGTTTTGTTGTCTTGATTGTTTTGATGTTTTTTGTCTATGAAAGCTTGCTCTTGACTGTGCTAAATATTAAAACTGTATCTTTAAAGTGCCCGAAGTACAAAAGAAAGTCCCAGAAAAGAAAGTCCCAGAAAAGAAAATCCCAGAAAAGAAAGTCCCTGTGCCTAAAAAAGAAGCTGTTCCCCCAGCTAAAGGTATTTTGGGAAATATCTTGGATTTTCATGTGTTGTTGCATGCAAGCCTCTTTTCGGGTTTTTTAAAAATATATTTTGAATTTACATCTTTATTTCTTCTGTGTTTTAAAAAAATAAAACTCTTAAAATAGATGCTCTTTCAGGGAGAACTGTCATTGAAGAAAAAGTATCAGTTGCCTTCCGCAAAGAGGAAATAGTAAAAGAAAGACTAGAATTAGAAGTAGTAGAAGCAAAAGTGGAAGAAGCTCTTGAAGAAGAAGAGTTCCACGAAGTTGAAGATTATTTCGAAGAAGAAGAGTTCCATGAAGTAGAAGAATTCACCAAAGTAGAAGAACCTAGATTTGAAGAAGAACACAGAGTTGAAAAAGTCCATAGGGTAATAGAAGTTTTAGAGGCTGAAGAAGTGGAAGTATATGAAAAACCCAAAGCTCCACCGAAAGGTATAGGGAATTTTGCAGATATAACAAATTCTTATGTCTTGCTCTAACTTTCCTTTAAAAGTATATTTTTGGTGTTCAGTTTAGAACGTTAGAAACCCCATGAAATATTTTAAGCATGAGTTTAAACTAGTTGATACAAAGACTAATATTGAGTAGAGATTAACCACACAGAGTATAATTTTAGTAGACAAGATAGTAAATTTGATATCTACTTATCAAAGGTCACTGTATGAATTTAGAGATTCTTTTTAATACCTGATTAAGAATGTTACATGATTGCTGCAGGTACCAAAATAACTGACCAGTGTCATCAGCTAAGTGAAAAAGGAAACTCCTCAGTTCACTGAGGAATTTTCCATGTTCAGGCAAAATAACCCCTGCTTTGTTAACATTTCGGTTAACTGTTCACAAACTGATAGTTACTTATCAGAAGCTTTTGTCATTTTATGATACTTTCATTAGAGAAATAACATTAAGGAAGTTGAAGTGTTGGTAATGGTACCTGTATTTTCGTACATTCTGAGAATAAACCGTAGCACAGATGAGTTCTCTTTAATATCCAAATTAATATGTGTGTAATATGAAGGAATATGTATGTATAAGTAGTAAATCTATGATAAAGATGATATTTAGCAAAATTAAATCTCTTTTGGAAGCAAGTGTATTATAAATTCAAAAAATATAAATAGATAAAGCATTTTGTGAGCCCTCATTGTACTAACTTTAGTAGTAATGCTCCAAATACTTGAAGAGTTTATTCTAAACCAAAATACTAATATCTTTGAAGGGCCTGAGATATCTGAGAAAATCGTCCCTCCAAAAAAGCCACCCACTAAAGTTGTTCCTCGAAAAGAGCCACCAGCTAAAGGTATCTTATTGGCGAAAAATTACTTCCCTAACTATACATACAGTAGCACTCTGGTTTCTTTGCAAATACAAGTTTTGCATTCCACTTGATGTTTTTCTTCTGTGTTTTGTGTTTTCGGAATTTCTAAAACAAACTAATATCTTTAAAAGTGGCTGAGGGTCCAAAGGAAATCCTACCCCCCAAAAAAGTCACTATTGTCATACCGAAAACGACCAAAGCAGATATCCCTTTGGTGCTATTTGATTATATATTCACTAACATGCTTGTTGATAAACTTATGTTTTTCTGTTTATTATTAATTATGTTAATCTAGTAAATATACATATATAGTGAATATGTGTTTAATGTCCCTGCTTTGTTCATTTTTGTAAACCTCTTGAATTTCACAACAGAAATAAAAAAATAGCATCTAATAAATAATATAAATTTACATCTTTAAAATCTCTGAAGCATGTAAGAAAGTTATCACTGAAGAGAAAGTACCAACTATTCTGCTTGGATACAGCACCAGCTGAAGGTGTATTGTTCATTTTTCTTGTCAAGTTCTTACTATTCTAACAAGGGAAATTCCCCTGGATTTTTGTTGTCATATTTGTTTTAAAATTCAACTCATTTTAAATACTGTAATTTATTTTATAAAGTGATGTCTGTATTTTATATTGTGGCTATGCTCTGTTCTGTGTTTCTACATCTCTTACGCTCTGCTTGCTAAAATTCTTTAACAAATCTTGTTAAAAATGCTTAAAAGAATGTTTAAAAGTAAAAGAAATTATTGCTACTATCTTTGAAGTTCCTGAGGTGCCCAAGAAAATTGTGGTAGAAGAAAAAGTACACGTTCCTGAAGAACCTGAAGTCCCACCAGCTAAAGGTACCAGCTTTTGCCGATTTACCACCAAAATAAAATCCCTCTTTGTTCGCTTAGGACAGAGAAAAGTGACACTAGTCTCCCTTTAGTGCCACAAGATGGCTATGAATGACATAAACTTCAATTAGCGTTCCATAACATCATCTTCCCTTTTGTGGTGACCCTCTGGGAACAAAGACATAAGCCTAGAAGATGTTGTTTATATTGATCCTCTTATGCAGTAATTAAACAATATTGACCCCTTAACTTCTCTTTCAAAAATGTTTTGGAAGCTTTTGTGAAGTAGTTCTGAAAACAAATAGACATGTTCTAAAATGACGATAGAAAATAATACTACCTCCAAAGAGCAAAGGGTTCCTAATATAACAAATCAAGAACTTGTTGACAAGGCAATCCAGGGAAATGCATTGACTATGCATTTGATTTATAATTGACTCATAATTTGGGAATTTTTTACATTCTCCTTGTTAGTTGTCTCTTTTTTGTCTTGATATCTTACACTCAATTATGACATTCTTAAAAATAAGACAAATAAATATCTTTAAAGCACCTGAAGTACCCAAGAAAATTGTTCCAGAAGAAAAAGTTCGGGAAGCTGTTCCTAAAAAGCCTGAAGTTCCACCAGCTAAAGGTATACAGTGATACTATCACAACATGAAATAACTCTTTGTTCAGTTTTTCATGATTTAAAGTGAATGTGTGTGATGTTAAATCCCTGTATTTTGTATCTTATATTTGCTTATAACAATTAATATACTAATATCTTTAAAGTTCCCGAGGTGCCTAAGAAACGTATTCAAGAAGAAACACCTATTGTTCTTTCTGAAGTCACAGAGATATACAGTGAGTGTAGAAAACTTGGTGGTTCTTTGGTTCCATTTGTGTCCTTAAATTCACTGTTTGTCTTCACAGCTTTAAATAAAAAGTTAATATAATATACTAATCTCTTGTAAAAGCTTAATAAGCCAAAAATATTTGGCTCAGATTAAATAGTTTTAATGGCTACTAGCTTCAGACAAGCTGTATTTCCTCACCAATTTAAAAAAGAAATAGCATACTTATAATGTCTGATTTTGGAAAAGTCATTTGTCCTGTGGAATTTTCCTAACCTGTTCTGTGTACGAGCATCTTTTGCTTTGAAGCAATTTATTTTCTCAGACCATGAAGCAACTTACTTTAACTCCATAATAATATTTTAAATGGATTTTGTAAAAATCAAAATACTCACCATTATTTCTTTGCTCTTCACAACTGTAATTGGAAACATTTTGGCCATGCTGCTCAAAGGACCACAGGTTTACAAGGCCACTAGAACCTCAAAAGAATAATCAAGGCTTTTTTTTTTTTTTTTTTTGCTTTCATGCAAAATGAGGATTAAGTTATTTGAATAGTAAAATAATCTGAATAGTAAAATATTCTGAGTGGAATACTATTCAATAATCTGCATAGTAAAAATGCCAGTAGTTAGGATATTCTTCCATTTTTTTTTAAATCTAAAAACTCCCTGTTAAAGCTCAATTTTTTTCTCTTTCTTTTTTTTTTGGTCACCCTCTTATAGTAAGTTAGAATAAAGTATATGATCACTCTCTGCTTTGAATACCCTCTCTATACTAAGTTTGATTGTTATTATCATTCAGTCTTCCTTTCTAAATACTAGAGAAATTCTTTATTGTCTTCATTTACCTTGTTTTCCAAATATTTAATAACTTTTCTTTTTCTTTTATGCTTCCAACCCCTGAGTGGTTTCCAAATTCATATTAAACTGTGAAGCCATAAATTAGATGTGATTTGAAAATTTAGATAACTAGGCTCCTAGAAAAGGAAAAGACTTAGCATGAATTATCACTAAATCAAATATAGGAGGCTAATTCTCAATTTGCAATTCAATGTCTACCCTGTTCTTTATGCACAAAACCATTAAAAATAAGACCAATAGGACAATTTTACCAATAACTTTCTCCAGGCAAAATGTAGAATTATATAGTCCTTGGCTGGTGAATTTTTCAATTTTATTATCATGATCATAAAAAAAATGCTGAGAGTCCTATATCATAAAACTGGGAATGAGGCTTATTCTTAGCCAATGCATTCTTGTCACTAATTTGCATCTATGTGCTACTGTTAATTTAGGCGATGAATGTGTATTATGTGTTATGTTTTTCTTAATGCTATACTTTACCCACCGTGAAACACTCGTAATTGTATAAATACTAATATCTTTAGTTTATGAAGCATCTGAAGAATCTGTCCTGGAAGAAAAAGTACTTGTGACTCATCCTCCAAAGACAAAAACCAGACTAGCAAAAGGTATATAACACCAATGATCCAGTCTTAAAGAGAGTTTATTTTTTGGCTCATTTTAAAAGCTCAGTATTTTTCTTCACCATTTATAAATATCACAATACTCATATCTTTTAAGTTCCTGTGCCACCCAAGAAAGTTGCTCCAGAGGACAAAATATATGTGACTATTCCTAAAAAGAGAGAAACACCACCAACTAAAGGTATATTTCAAATACATCAAACTCAGATGAGTATCTTTGGCTTTAAGATTCAAAAATTGCATGTTATATAATTTACTCTTTTTACAACTCCTAAGTGTAAACCTACTAATATCTTTAAAGAGCCTGACTTAATCGAAGAAGTTTTACCAGAAGTGGAGATACCCGAGGCTGTTCCTGAAATTCCAGAATATCCTCCAACTGAAGGTATAATTTTCTAGTTATGAAAATCTAAAGAAGAAAATCTATTGTCTTCAGTTTGCAAAATATTTAGTGTTTCATGTACATTCTCATAACCTCTAATGCTAAAATACTAATATCTTTAAAGTATCTGACATGCCCACGACAAGGAACAATGTACAACTTGCCCCTAAGAAGTCAAGTCCCACTCATATAATGTAGAAAGATAAACTAGCAGAACAAAAATGAAATTTCTAACTTAAAGCTATAGTATCTATTAATATACCTAACTTTCTTAGTATGCCTCTCTGCTTTTGTTCAATTAAAAAATATATATACTAATATCTTTAAAGAGTTTGAAGTCTTCAAGGAAGTGGTTCCAGAGGGACAAACTCCTGTTGCTAAAAGAAGAAAAACACCACCAGCAGCAGGTACAAGTCAGAAGAAAGTCAGCTCTTTTATCTCATGTTTGTAGTTGTGGTTAACACACATAAAAATACTAATATCTTTAAAGCCTCAGTGGCTACCAAGGAAATCATTTCAGAGATGTAGATCCCACAAAGCAGAAGCCCGGCCAGTTACATACATGTCCCAGTGAGTCATTCAAGAGAAAACAGAAAGAAAAAAAATCTTTATCTTATATACATGAAAGATGGTTAAGCTATAGAGTTTATCTATGAGGACACCACAGGAAATATGTATACATACTAAGACCAAATGTGACCAGATGAATTCTTCAATAGAAAATAGCTATTATTGTTTCCTTTTCAAAGAAAAAGGAAAATCAGACTAGCTAGAAAAATATCTACATGAGACCACTTATGAAATGTATAACCCTAGAATTATATTGAATTGGCTTAACACATTCCCTTTAAAGCAGGAATCAGTGCCACCAAATGACAGGGGTGAGCTATCAGTCAGTATTTCAACCCTTCTATGGGATTGGAATTCCAGGATATAATATATCAACCTGTTGAAATTATTTTTCTATTAAAATAAACTAACTGCTAAAAAAAGCCTATGAAATAACTGATTTCCTATACAACTTAAATATCAGAAATATTTTTAGAAAACTGTGACCTAAAGAAAGCAAAATATTTTATTCAGTGTGAAGTTGATCTATCTGTAATATCATCTCTACCACATTAGACCACCTGAGAGGCTACTAAAGCCAAGGCAAAAATAATCCTAGTTAAAGCTGAACTCTGTCTAAATATTCACGTGCTCCTCTCATAGTCTTATTTTTCAAGCATTGTACATTTTTCACCATTTTTAATATTTTTACATAAATGAGAAAGTTTTAAAACTTCCAGAGTAATAATTTCATCATAATGCCCATGATATCCTGTAATTTAAAGAATATCCAAATACTTTGACATGTTTTTTTCAGTCTGGAATGTTTAGATTGCTCTCCTTTCTCCTAACCTTGAAAAACACTCACTTTTTTGACATGCCTAAGGTGAGGATGCCAAAAGAAGATAACAAAGTGGCTGTAATTTGTTCCATTCAAACTAATATCTAAAGGTATACCATTAATTGTAATCAGTTTTTCTATTTTCCATGATCTAATTTTCTATACACCTACCATTCCAAGAAATAAAATTACTAATCTTGATAGTGCCTGAGGTGACCAAGAAAACAGCTACTGATAACCAAGTAGTCACACTGGGACCAAAGAATCAGATTCTGGGGGCAAGGGAGTGGGAGAGGTCTCCCAGTTATGACTGAAACTCTTTACTGCTCTTCCTAACTCGGAAGTACAATGTATTCGTGTCTTTAAAGTGCCTGAATTGCCTCAAGAAGTTGTCCCTGTAAAGGAGACACCCATGGCTGTTCCCCCTGAGATCGAAACACCTCCCAGTGAAGGTATCATTCATCCTGTCATTCCTGCCTTCATTCATTTACAAACATTTAATAAATGCTTATCATGAACAAGGTACTAGGGAGCTGGGGAATAATAAAGACAAATTAGATTTAATTTCTCTCCTTAAGATTTTAAACCTCATCAAATTCTTAAAGGAAGCAACTTCATAGCCAGAAGAATCATTTTGGCTCAGTTCATGTGATTAATGTGTCCATGGATCCTTTTAACCTCTAACTATTAATATAATATTAATATCTTCAAAGCACCAGGAGCTATGAAAGAAGTTGCTTCTGAAATGAAGGTATCTGAGGATGTTCCTAAAAAGCCAGAAACTCCACCTATGAAAAATACATACCACCTCTGAACAGATGCAGAAGAAATTATTTGTCCTCTGCTCTTAAAACTACATATTTTTAATGCTCTTTGTAACTTCTAAATATGAGCATATTAACATCTTTAAAGTATCTGAAGTTCCAGAAGTTTTCTCTAAAAACAAAATATTTGTGGCCCTGCTGAAACAGAAAACCCTCCTACTAAAAATATTCATTCAACAAATACTCATTGAATAAGGAGGGAATAGAATGTCACGTGAGCTCTGCTAGGTGCTAGAGAAGGGTAAACACGTCTTCTCCAGGATCCCATTAACCCCTTTAGACTTAGTCTGTGGGTTGAGCAAAGGGAGAATAGAGGGTATGAGAAATTTGCTACATTTGCTAACTTACTGCGGTTACTGATTTTATTAATCATCTTAACACTTAAATGTGAAATACTAATATCTTTCAAGTGCCTGAAACTCCTCAAGAAGTTCTTCTTGCAAAAAGAGTTCCTTCGAAAAAAAGAGAACCTCCGTCAGTTACAGGTACAAGTCACCATGCCCTCAGGCTCAAGAACTAGCTCCTGTAGTTTTGAAAATATTTTGCTCTTCCTAGTGATCCTCACAACACTAAACATACAAATACTAATTTCTTAAAGTGCCTGAAGCTCCTCAGGAAATTGCCCCTGAAAAGAAAACGCTTGTGGTTCCTCACAAAAAGCCGGAAGTCCCTCCTGATGAAGGTATATCTTCCCGGAAGTTTAGAGGGGTGGGCAAATGTCTTTTCCTATATAAATGTGTCTTCTGTTTGTGCTGATTCTTGTAACTCCTAAATAAAAAAATATTACTATCTTTGAAGTGCCAGAGGCTCTCAAAAAAGTTGTCCCTGAAAAGAAAGTGCGTCCTCTCCAAATGCCTGAACGTGTGCCTGTCACAGATACATTCTTAACTGTCCCTGTATGGTGGGATGGGGAGGTGGGGAGATAGAAAAGACCACCTTTCTAGCCTTGACAACTCTTTTGATGTGTAAATGTGACTCTTGTCTGTGTTGACTCTTGTGACTCAAGTGTAAATTTACTAATATCTTCAAACTGCCAGAAGCTCCAGAAGAAGTGGCCACCAAAAAGAAAGTTCCAGAAGCCTAAAGCACTGTGCATGATAGGAACTTATTACCACTGATCTCAGACTCAGGGGGAAGAAAAAATGCTCTTTTGTTCTTTGAAAGTGTTTCAGTGTATCTAGTCTTCTTTGTATTTTCTAAGTGTAACAGTACTAATATCTTTTAAGTGCCAGAAGCTCCCAAAGACGTTATCCCTGAAAAGAAAGTGCTGGTGGCTCCTCCTAAAAAGCCTGAAGTCTCACCTGTTAGAGGTATCTGTCACTGACTTAAGGCTTCAGAAATCTGACTCTTCTGCTCCTGAATACATTTTGGTCTTGTGGTCTTCATAACTCCTAAATGTAATTTCATTAATATCTTTTAAGTGCCAGAGGCTCCCAAAGAAATTGTCCCTGAAAAGAAAGTGGCAGTGGCTCCTCCTAAAAAGCCAGAAGTCCCACCACCTGTGAAAGGTATTTGTCACTGACTTAAGTTTCAGAAGATCTAACTCTTCTGCTCTTGAATATATTTTGTCCTAGTGGTCTTCTTAAGTCCTAAATGTAATCTTGCTAATATCTTTTAAGTGCCAGAAGCTCCCAAAGAAGTCATCCCTGAAAAGAAGGTGCCAGTGGCTCCTCCTAAAAAGCCTGAAGTCCCACCTGTAAAAGGTAGTCACCCTCATGTTGCTGTGCTTGATGCTGTTTGTCTGTCTTTACTTTGTCTAATCTTTTGAAAACACTAATATCTTTAAAGTACCCGAGGTGCCAAAGGTGGCTGTCCCAGAAAAGAAGGTGCCTGAAGTTGCTCCCCCCAAACCGGAAAGTCCTCCCCCTGAAGGTAATGCTAAAGCTATACCTACTAGGGAGAAAAATAACTGTTATTTTAACTAAAAATTGTATCTAAAAATCCTAGTACATAAACGGTGATATACTTCTAAAGAAAAAAGTCAGTAGCTATCCAAAATATCTTGTTATATGCTTATCTGCTATAGACATCAATTATTTTCACCTTTTCTAAACACAAATTACAAATATCTTTAAAGTGCCTGAGGTGCCGCCACCGCCAAAGCCGAAGGAAGCCATCCCTGAAAAGAAAGTACAAGTGGCTCCTCCCAAAAGGCCAGAAGCTCCACCTCCTAAAGGTATTTATCCTTGTGTGTTGTCTGTCACCTGCTTCAGGGGGGCTGGGGAAAGAGTGTACAGATAATTGTCTGCCGGCCTCACAAATTGTATTTGCTCGGGTAAATGTGTTGTTGATATTCTCCCGTTATAGTTTCTAACTAAAAGATACTAATTTCTTCAAAGTCCCTGAAGCTCCTAAAGAAGTCGTACCTGAAAAGAAAGTGCCTGTGGCAGTGCCCAAAAAGCCAGAAGCCCCACCTACCAAAGGTATTTATTCCCACTCCTCTGTCAAGAAAAAATATTTTCTTGTACTCCCCACAGTCATTGTAATAGATGCCTTCGCTATTTATAAATTCTAAAAATACTATTATCTTTCAAGTACCGGAAGCTGCTCAAGAAGTTGTCCCAGAAAAGAAAATTCTCAAGACACCACCCAAAAAACCAGAAGCCCCCCCAGTTACAGGTACATGTCAGCTCAGATCAACCTTTCCCTGCAGAAGAAGTATCTCTTCTATTCTTGAAAATGGTTTTAGTGCATTGCTCTTCATTAACCTAAGTGTAAAACTACTAATATCTTTCAAGTGCCTGAAGTTCTCAAGAAGTTGCAGAAAAGAAAATTCTCACAGCCCTGCCCACAAAACCAGAAGCCCCAGTTGTCTCGGGTATATATTAGCCTTCACTTCATTCTGCAGAAGAAACATCTCTTCTGCTACTAGAAAACGATTTTAGTCGTTTCTCTTCATTAACCTGAGACTAAAACTACTAATTTCTTTGAAGTGCCTGGAGTTCCCCCAAGTTATCCCAGAAAAGTAAGTTCCCAAGGTCTTGCCCAAAAAGCCAGAAGCCCCATTTGTCACAGGTATTTTTCACTCCTGTCCTTATTCTGCAGAAGAAAGATCTCTTCCGCTCTTACAAACATTTTTAGTCCATTTATTAACCTAAGTGAAAAACTACTAATATCTTTTAAGTGCCTGAAGTTCCTCAAGAAATTGTCCCTGAAAAGAAAAGAACACTGGTGCCCCCTACAGAGCCAGAAGTCCCACCTGTTACAGGTACTTGTCACTGACCTTAGATTTCAGAAGATCTAACTCTTCTGCTCTTGAAGATATTTTGGTTTAGTAGTCTTCCTAACCCCTAAATATAATTTCACTAATATCTTTTAAGTGCCAGAGGCTCCCAAAGAAGTCATCCCTGAAAAGAAAGTAGCTGTGGCTCCTAAAAAGCCAGAAGCCCCACCTGTTACAGGTACTTGTCACTGACCTTAGGTTTAGGATGCTCTTGAGTATATTTTATTCTAATGGTCTTCATCACTCCTAAATATAATTTCACTAATATCTTTTAAGTGCCTGAGGCTCCCAAAGAAGTTGTCCCTGAAAAGAAAGTGCTGGTGGCTCCTCCTAAAAAGCCTGAAGTCCCACCTGTTAGAGGTATTTGTCACTGACTTTAGGCTTCAGAAGATCTGACTCTTCTGCTTTTGAAGATATTTTGGTTTAGTGGTCTTCCTAACCCCTAAATATAATTTCACTAATATCTTTTAAGTGCCAGAGGCTCCCAAAGAAGTTATCCCTGAAAAGAAAGTAGCTGTGACTCCTAAAAAGCCAGAAGCCCCACCTGTTACAGGTACTTGTCACTGACCTTAATCTTCGGAAGATCTAAGTCTTCTACTGTTGAATACATTTTGGTCTAGTGGTCTTCCTAACTCCTAAATGTAATTTCACTAATATCTTTTAAGTGCCAGGGGCTCCTGAAGAAGTCATCCCTGAAAAGAAGGTGCCAGTGGCTCCTCCTAAAAAGCCTGAAGTCCCACCTGTTACAGGTACTTGTCACTGACTTTAGGCTCTTCAGAAGATTTGACTCTTCTGCTCTTGAAGATATTTTGTCCTAGTGGTCTTCATAACTCCTAAATGTAATTTCACTAATATCTTTTAAGTGCCAGAGGCTCCCAAAGAAGTTGTCCCTGAAAAGAAGGTGCCAGCTGCTCCTCCTAAAAAGCCGGAAGTCCCACCACCTGTTAAAGGTATTGGTCACTGACCTTAGGTTTCAGAAGATCTAAGTCTTCTACTCTTGAATACATTTTGTCCTAGTGGTCTTCATAACTCCTAAATGTAATTTCACTAATATCTTTTAAGTGCCAGAGGCTCCCAAAGAAGTTGTCCCTGAAAAGAAGGTGGCAGTGGCTCCTCCTAAAAAGCCAGAAGTCCCACCACCTGTTAAAGGTATTTGTCACTGACCTTAGGTTTCAGAAGATCTGACTTTTCTGTTCTTGAATATATTTTGTCCTAGTGGTCTTCTTAACTCCTAAATGTAATCTTGCTAATATCTTTTAAGTGCCAGAAGCTCCCAAAGAAGTCATCCCTGAAAAGAAGGTGCCAGCAGCTCCTCCTAAAAAGCCTGAAGTCCCACCTGTAAAAGGTAGTCACCCTCATGTTGCTGTGTTTGATGCTGTTGTTTGTTTGTGTTTACTTTGTCTAATCTTATGAAAACACTAATATCTTTAAAGTACCCGAGGTGCCAAAGGTGGCTGTCCCAGAAAAGAAGGTGCCTGAAGTTGTTCCCCCCAAACCGGAAAGTCCTCCCCCTGAAGGTAATATGACACTATTCAAATCAGTATTTTTTTAAAAAAATAAATTCTCTCCTTGGTATTGTAAAAAAAAATTTGCAAAGTATTTCATGTACTTTAGTCAATTCTAGCGTTAAAATGAGCTCATGTTTTTAAAGTGTACGAAGAGCCTGAGGAGCTTGCCCCGGAAGAGCCTCCAGCAGAAGCTGTGGAAGAGCCAGAGCCCGTGGAGCCTCCGAAAGGTACTTGGCAAGCGGCTGCCAGGCCACAGTAGCCACTCTCTCCCCTTCTTGTCCCGACAATTCTGGGCATTCTGAATTTTTTCTCTTGTTTTCTTGCTCTCTTCACTGCTTCTCAAACATAAATTCTAATACCTTTAGTGACTGTGCCACCTAAGAAACCTGTCCCAGAAAAGAAACCACCTGCTGTTGTTGCCAAAAAACCCGAACCACCGCCAGCGAAAGGTATTCATCGCCACTAACTTCCTACAGAAAAATGTCTTTAAAAATGTTATATTCTGCCTTTCTACTTTATGATTTCCATTTGTCACTGAAACTGTGAGTTTAAAAACTACTAATATCTTTTAAAGTGCCTGAGGAGCCCAAGGAAGTCATTCCTGAAAAGAAGGTGCCTCGTGTGGTTCCCAAAAAACCAGAAGTCCCACCTGCGAAAGGTACACGTAGCTATGCGCTGTTTGAGGGAGGTGGATGCCGCCTCCAACTCCTAAAAGTGTTTTGTTCTATGTAAACGTGATGAATGTTTACTGGTGATTGTTCATAATGTTAAAATACTAATATCTTTAAAGTGCCTGAAGCTCCGAAAGAAGTCGTTCCAGAAAAGAAAGTAGCTGTTCCCAAAAAGCCAGAAGTCCCACCACCTAAAGGTACCTGCCACTAATGAGATTCTGCAGAAAAACCCTCCCTTTTGGTCTCAAAAGTCACCTATTATCAAACCCTTTGTTAGCCAATTCTCTTATGTTCATAACTACAAACTGTTATTCTGGATTTTTAGAATTGAAATGATTTTTGATAACATCATTGACTTTTTAAAAAAAACTGATGTACTCGCTTATTATAAGCACTGGGAGAGTTTACTAACATGGTTTCGTTAAGAGGCCACATGTTCTTCCCACTATGTGACCTTATTATGAATTTTGTTCGTGGATCTGTCCCTGCGTTATTTGAACAAAACATGAAGTAGATGTGGTATAAATTTCATGCACTTCCCAACTACCCATAGGTAAAAAACTAACTAATATCTTTAAAGTGCCAGAGGTGCCAAAGAAACCTGTCTTGGAAGAGAAACCGGCTGTTCCTGTACCCGAGAAAGTGGAGTCTCCTCCCCCAGAAGGTACACGTGAGAACGTTAATGAGCTTGCCACTTGTGACTGTTTCTAATTTATGCTTTGTTTTTCTTCTTTCCTAACTCATTATCTCTTGGTCACTTTCTATCTTTTGATTATTTGTCTTAATTCATCATTCTAAATTAGCTCCGATCTCCAATCTATTTTGGGTTATCAGTCAGCAGTATCTACATAGGTCATCGTAAGCTGTATTAAACAAAACTTCTCTAATGTACACAGAAAGTAAGACGGGAGCACTAATGAGTATAAATGACATTAAACACTAAAAGGGCTCAAATCAGTAGACACAGAAGTCAGTGCAAATGAGATAGATTGCATCTTCACAAAAATAGGAGACTACATTAATTGCAACAAAGGAAGACATCAAGATTCCTATTTATTGTGTTTGGTGCTTTGTGAATTTTATAATATTGCTCCACACATTGAAATAAAATTAACTAATATCTTTAAAGTATATGAAGAACCTGAGGAAATTGCTCCTGAAGAGGAAGAGCCAATTCCTGTTGCAGAAGAGGAGGAACCAAAAGCCCCATCTCCACCTCCAGAAGGTACAAGGCAGGACCCACTGCATGGGAAAATACAGAGATTTCATTTTTATGTCTAGTATATACCTTAAGTTAAAATGTCAGTCTCAATCTCCTTGCTTGAAATTCAACTTCATTGACCAGAACAAAAGTTATTTGCAAACATAAAACTTGGGTCCTACAGAATTTACAATGTGCATACCAAGAAATACATGTGATGTTTTTTATTCATTTGTTAGTATTAAATTGTTCATTGTAATCATCTCACTCTAAAAGAAATTCCTATCATTCAAGTGCCTGAAGAGCCCAAGAAGATTGTCCCCGAGAAAAAAGTTCCTGTCATCAAAAAACCAGAAGTTCCACCACCTAAAGGTATTTATGTTAAAATAAATATTTACTTAATTTTTGTGTGATGTCCAAAACTTTATGCTATTTATTATGTGTTATGCTGTATTGTGTGTTTGTCAGCTGTTATCTATATGTTGTAGTGTTGAATAAACTTATAAAATTAATGTGCATATGTTACATCTTACGATTTTATATTGTTAAATGTTACTAATATCTTTAAAGTAGCTGAGATGCCAAAGAAAGTTGTCCCAGTGAAGAAGGTCCCAGCTGTTAAGAAGCCAGAAACACCAGCAGGTAAATGTATTTACATCATCGCTGACATCATAAAAAAAAAAAAAAAAAGTACTCTAATATCTTAAGTTGTCTTCCTTGTTGTGTAATATGGGACAAAAATGTCCTTATTTTGTTCCACTAATTTTAATGCTGCTTCATTAATTACAGATTTTTTATCTTAACATTTTAAAATCTTTTTAAATATTCTTTTTAAAATAAAACTAATATCTTCAAAGTGCCTGAGGTGCCCAAGAAACTTGTTCCAGTAAAGAAGGAACCTGTGCCTGTTATCAAAAAACCAGAAGTCCAGCCAGAAAAAGGTACCTACCATGAAGAACAAATATACTTTTCTCTGACTGCTATGTAAGCATTTTAATAAGAGTTCTTAGAGCAAAAAAAACACTATGCATTTATGCAAAACTACATTTCACAGAAAGAAAGGGAAAATAATGAAGACAAAGAGAGAAAATGTGTCAGATAAGTAGGAGGGAAAAAAATGAATGAGGTTCCGTTGTGCCATGATATATTGTATGGTTACATGTGGTAGAAGACCTTTTCCCACTCAGTATGTAGGACAGCCTAATTCAGCAAATTTTGTTGAACGTGTACCATTAATAAGACACTGTGTTAGAAAAATTAAAACCTGATCCTGTCTTCAAACAGCTTAACTCTGGTGAGAGGATAGAAAGATAACACAAGTCTTACACAAACAGGAGGTGATAACACTTACAAAATGATTACAAAGTACAGAAACATGGAGCCAGAAAAAAATTAATTTCAGGCACAGACAATATGGAAAGCTGTGTGAAAGAAGAGAATTTAAATTTTGATGGATTTTCACGTGTAAGAATTGAGGAAATGGTATTGCAGGCAAAGGGAAGAGCATATTGAAAGGCACAGAGGTAGAAGAGTCTAGAAAGTGCAAGGACTATCAAATAAATTTACATAATTTAAGTATGGATTGGTTGTGGAGTATCTTGAAAGATAATGCTGCATAGAGAGATGGGGGTCATATTTTGGGTACTTTCAATGCCAGTATAAGGGTTACACTTTATTCTGTAGGCAACAGGAAGCTTCAAAGGTGTTGAAGTAGGTGTACATATTTATAGGATTTGGGCTTTAGAAAGATAAATTGGCAGCAACTTAACCTATTGGAAGATAGTGTAAATAGTAAAGAGCCATTGCAATTATGAAGGTCATTAAGAGTTGGACAAGATCAATGGTGGTAGAAATGGGAAGGGGGTTGTATTTGAGAGAGACGGAGATTGAGTTGGCCTCTGAATATTATAGAAGACAATAGAGAAAGTGAGGAGCCCAAGATAATTGTAAAGGTTGAATCTAGATGGCCAAGAGAATGGTTCATTGGGTTTCTGAACTGATACTAGAAGAAGATAGTGAATATATATTTTCATTTTTCAATGGGGACATTAGGAATGTACATTAGGAGCTTAGGAAAGAGATCAGGCCTAGAGATGTAGATCTTGAAGTCATCCACATGGAAAGAGAGTTGAGCATGCTGTAATGATCACTCAGAAAATGCAGAGCAATTGTTTTTAAGTGTCAAAGTTAGATCAGTAGGGAACACTTTCACTTAAGGGTATACCAAGGACAAGAAGCACATGAAGAAGACTGAGAAGATTCATTTACAAAATTAGGATGTCCAAAAGGGTGCCATGCCTCAGAAGCCATTTTCCCCATGAAGTCTTGGTAGATGAAGACCTTTCCCCTATATTCTTTGCATACTCTTTGCAGAATCTTGCACATTTTATAAATTCTCAATAGTAAACCAAATCATATCTTTAAAGTGCCTGAAGTGCCCAAGAAGAGCATCCCAGAAAAGGAAGTGTCCGTGCCTATCCCTGAAGAGCCAGCAGCTCCACCTGCCCAAGGTACACGCTGCTCTATAAATCTTGGAAAGATGACAGTTGTCTCCACCATCTTGCTTTGATTGTACATAGGTCTTATGTATTTGTCTGTCTGTCTCATGTATTGAAGTTATTGGTATTTTGGGGTCATCTGAAGAATATGTTATAGAGTGTAACTAAGTTGATACGTAACAACTTAGCAGCTGCAGTATTCTATTCTGACTATAGTCTAAAATAAAATACTATGTTTTTTAAAGTTGAAGAGGCTCCTGAAGAAATAATATATGAAGAAAAAGCATCCATAACCATTGGTAGAAAAGAGACTCCCCCTGTTGAAGGTATACATATACATATATATAATTTTTTTAATCTCTTGAGAACTCCTATTAGAAATACAAAAGTATTTTTAGGGTAACATTCCTTCTTGAAATTATATACAAAAGCATTCTGACACTTGACCACTTTATTTTTCAAATAGTTATATTCTTTTGAATTACGATCTTTAATTTGATTATTCTTATTGGTAATTATAAGTTCCAAAAGGTACAGTTAACTGAAGCAAAGCTGGGATAATTGAATTGGATCCTGAAATGATAACTCAATATCAAATTTTAAAAGTCATCTCATTTGCCATCAATACACATTGAAGTTTCCAGTTGTTAACAGAAAGTTCAAGTATAAGAAAACGGGAATCTTACCTCTTTTCCTATTTGAGTGAATTTGCATGAATTGTATATTTTTCTTTTGGCAACTGTAATCTTTGCATCTATGTGAAACTTGTATGTGTCTTTATGAAGAACTTTACACTACAATCTTATATCCTTTGTCAACATTCTTTAAAGAACGTGAAATTGAAAAGTATGTTGAGCCTGAAGAACCTGAACCTGAACCTGAACCACAGCCTGAAGAAATACCAGTACGAGGTATTGGATTAATTGGACTTAAATCTTCATCACCACCTTCTTCATCTTGAAATTTGTGTTGTTCTACATGTGCAGTAGGTCTCTTTGCATCTGTATGTAAGTTCTTCTTTGTTTTAAATGTGCACCACATTCTTCTGTTTCCATGTATTTTGTACTGTCTATCTCATGTCAAATGTGGCTTGCCTGGGTGCTTCCTTTGTTGTTCTTATTGGTGCCTTTGCCATATTTCTCATCACCTGTGTACAGTGTTGATGTTTTTGTGTTTTATGTTGGACACTGTCTTATGTTTTATGTTAGACACTTGTATGTCTAAACCAGCAAACTTTTTACTTCATATATAGGTATACATAAATACATTTAAATTTCCACCAGATATGTTATATATCCACATGCTAACATATACATATACTAATACTTTTGAAATACTCTTTCAAGAACCTGAACCTGAAAAGAAGGTTATTGAGAAACCAAAACTCAAACCAAGACCCGCACCTCCTCCTCCTCCTCCACCCAAGGAAGACTTGAAGGAGAAAATGTTCCAACTTAAAGGTATAAAATGCCACCTCCAAAGTCTTATTAATCTGCTTCAAACTCTATCCAACCATCTGAAATGATGCCTGAAAGAAATATATGACTCTTGGAAGTGTGTACTTTCAGATATGATTGTGCTGTGCGATTGCATAGAGATGTGTGTTTTCTGCTGCCCCAGGGTCCCTGGGTTGCCTTGTCAAGCCACGCCTGCTGCCCCAAATGTCAGAAAGTGAACTGCTAATGTCATCCGGGACATCTGGATGTAGGGGCTGTCCAACTAACTTTCTTATGTGGAGTGGGAGAGTTTTCTGATTTCAATGCTTGATTGCTATGCTTATCTTTGAGCTCTTATGCACATGGAACGTTTAAGAAATCTTTGGAAGATATTTTTAATATTGCAGTAACAAATTTATACAAAAGTCAAAATTTTGTTCTTAAAGAATTGCATGTGCTTTTAAATATAAGTAATATATTCATGGGGTCCAATAGCTGATATGTGCTCACATATCGTGAAAGGAGCAAGACTTGTCACTGTTCTCCCACTTTCTTTTTTATTTTATTTTTTGCAGCTTAATAAAAACCCAATTGCATTCTATGGTGGTTTTCAGGGTAGCTGGAAAGACTGGTTATTAATACACTTTGTATCCAGCATCTCTTCCCATTATTAAACTTCCCTTCATTCTTCTTGTTTTGATTTTTCTTTGAATTGACACAATATTACTTAATTTAAAAAATATCAATGTCTTCAAATGCTGAAATAAACTCACAGAAACGTATTATTCTTTTTGTTTTAATAAAATTTGTCTTATTTGTGATGTCACGAGATTCCTTAATCTAAAATAATCTAGATGCATTCTTACATAAGCATTTTCCCCATCTTTAGCTACGCATCTACAAAGCCAGAATCTTCCAGAGTAAGACATTGCTTCTGGTGATTCTTGCCCCTCCTGGCCAGTAGGGGCCCCTTCCAGCATTTTAAACAGATATAGAAAAGGGGGGTACCTTTTAAAAAGCCACCCATCTGTTGATTAAGTGTGTGTCCATTTCCCTTAATGTAAAATTTATACTCAAAGGGCATTTTCTTCCTCATGTGAAGAGCAAAAATTGTCTTCTCAGCCAGTCTTTAATTTACTACTCAACTTTGGAGTAAAACCAATCTGTTTTCATGGTTTGAATGCTTCTTGTATGTTCTTTGGAGGCTGTTCTTGGCTGTTATTAATACTCTCTGGTTATAAGCAAAGCTTGGTTTTGATTCTTAGAGTAGAAAATTAATCATTTGCTTCACATTAAATATACAAATAATAAAAGCAAGATCATATTCTTTAAAGCTGTTACAAAGAAGAAGGTCCCTGAAAAACCAAAACCTGAGGTTCCAGAAAAAGTGGAGCCCACACCTCTGAAAGGTATTTTACAGCTGGAAAATACATTCCTATGTGGTATCCCTTCATTGCCTCCTTGCTTTTTCTGCCTCCCTAGAATGTCCTCTCTTTCTCTTTCTCTCTCTCTCTCTCTCAATGATCAGAGTAGTCTCATTCATTTCTTGTATTTTTGTGGCTTTTATGGTCCTAGCTCATGAGTGTTGCTTTTGTCTCCCATCAATTTCATACATTATATGGATAGATAGTACTTATCTTTATCTCATCCACATATGTCTTTTTGCATTTTCCTAAACTTAAAAATATCAAATTTTACTGGTTAGCTGTAATTGATACCAGAAGACATCTTAGGTTAAAATGCTGAGAGCTAATAGTACAAAGTTTTGACATTTCCCCTGAACATCAGCAATTTAGCCAGTGTTATAAGCACTAAAAAGCAGTCATATCCTCCTTCTATGTTATTAAAATGATGCATAGGGATTTCCATATGACTTTCCTGTCATTCTCTTCTTGCTGACTCAAGACATTCTCTCAGGTATACAGAACTCAGAATTTTGAAAAATTTCATTATCAATGCAGTTCGTTTTTCAAAATTTATTTTTCTTTAAACAATATTTTCCCAATATAAAATTAGACCCTGAAGAAAAATAAATGAATCATAAAAGTGTAGAAAGCATCTATCAAAAATAAACTTATTAATTTTTCTAGTAATTTTACTGAGTAGCAATGTTCTGTTTAAGTAATCAACACATCCAGATCCAGAAATTGAATCACTCTTTATCATTCTGAAATTTTGAAAAAATCATCAATATGAGTGTACACTTCCTCATTCATAAAGTAGAGATTATAAAATAAGCTTATCATGGAGATCAACTGGTAAACATTAATATGGCATGTAATGACATTTAATGACTTTAAAAATAAATAATGGTGTGTTCTGCACCTGAGTCTCAAACATCAATAAGATCTTAAAAATAAAATAATAATATGGAAAAACAAATGCAGATATATTTTCACTACATCTGTTATATAAGTAAAGGAAATACATATTATGTCATCTCCACTTACATCAATTAGATGCATGGTCTTCTCTCTGAGTTCAATCAATAAAAATAGTTATACATTAAGAATATTAATGACTCTAAAATAGTATTGAAAACCAGCATAATTTATCATGGATAAAGGATAAAAAAATTAATGTCTAACTGTAAAATTTTTACTTAAATTACTTGACATTAGAAAAAAATGATTATTTAAAATAAAATACATATTTGCCTTTTATATGTTTTAAATTTTTGAAGTAAGAGTTAGGTAAGGTTATCTTTATCACATAAAAAACTATTTAATGAAATGTGAATATCTTATTTAAAGCATCAAATGGGAAATTTTATAGAAATACCTAACAAATTCAGATTTCACGTAAGCAAACAAATAGTTACATGATACAAATAAATAATGTTTTAAATTAGATTTTAACTCACATAAGTAGAGAGGTAAAGTGGTTCAGTAATGACTAGATGTTTTCTTTCTTTCCCCCATTCAAATCCATGAGAGCTGTAATAGCAAAAGAGTCTGCTCTATAAAATAAAATCATCCACCATGTTTGGTATGCACTGTAGACACAAGAGGAAATTAATTTAGAATTCCTTGGGTCACTTAGTTTAAATTTAAGAACATTTTCTTATTCATGAAAAATGAACTTCCAACACCAGCTATGAAATTATATAGTTCTATAATTTTAAGTTAGTATTATTTCAAAAAGGAAACCTTAAGAAAGGATGCTTCTCTTCTGTTCATAAAGTGAGATATGGCCCCTCCCTAAAATCAAAGTCACAAACTGGATCCCTGGGCTTTCTTCTTCCATCAGTGGAGACGACATGATGGTACTAACGCTTGCCAATATCATTTTAATGTATTTAATGGTCAGGGAGAAACCAATGTAGATTTGGGCAATCTACAATTGCAGGTCGGGGCAAAGATGCTGTCAAGAAGCCTGTAATTTGATGAAACTTCATAAAGTCAGTATAGAACAATATCTTCTACACTCATCTAAGATGAATATATTTGCCTGCAGTTAATGTAATTGAATTTGATCACAAGGTTATATAGATGTTTGCAGAGGAAATAAAGTGTATTTTTTTAATTCCGTGATATTTATATGCAACTGTAATTGTTACTTGATGCACTAGAGTTATCTAGTTTTAAGAGAGACATTTTTCTTGTTGAAATCCCGTTTTTATATGCATTCACTTCAAAATTTGAAATCATATTCTTTTAAGTGCCTGGAGTTGAAAAGAAAGTTCGCAAATTACTTCCTGAACCTAAACCTCAACCGAAGGAAGAAGTTGTTCTGAAAAGCGGTATAGTATTTTTCAACCATCTATCAGCTTTAAGTACAGGAAAAAACTGACTTGAAAGTTTACAAAATGTTTCTGTCTCATGGTTTTCTTTGAATTAGATTCCCTATTTATCAAAATTTGTAGTTTGATTGAAAATTAAGAAGACTATCATTTTCAAATCTTTTTAAAAAAAGACAGAAATTTTGTGAGCATTCATGGTATTTTGAAATTTACAATGTTAATAGGCATAACTAAATTGATAACATTTTAAACTAACAACAAAAATGACCATGACTGCCATTTTCATAACCAAATTATGTAGTAAAATACACTAAACCTATTAAATACTTTACACAAACTATTTAAGCTTAAATTCAGTACTCAGTTTTAAAGTGTGACACAGGATCACCACAACTAATAAATAACATTTTTTAAAAACTGAACATTTCTTTCCTACTAATAAAATATTGAATAATTAGAAGCAAGATATTTAAATGGAGAATCAAGTTCTAATATTGTCTTCACATAGAATTACTGATTTCTAGGCCACATTTCTTTAGATTCCTCTGTTTAAGTAAACTTTCTACTTATTTACATACTCATTAAATTATAACATTAAATTATTTTAGAATTTGTTACTATTCGAAGTATTTATTTTGTGTTGGAGCTATTTCTGCCACAGACTTGTCTCTGAATAGATTTAATTAAGATAACTTAATTAGAATATTATTTTTAAAGTCTTTTTTTTACAAAAAAAAAGCATTTTTAGTGTAAATGCTAATTTTCCAGAGCACTGGGTCGCATGCTTTTCATTTTCATTGCTTTGTACATTATTTGTATTTGTCAAGCTTATTCAACATCCTCATTGTTTGTCGTGGTTTACATATAAACCTTTTTGTCTTTAAAGTTCTAAGAAAGAGACCTGAAGAAGAAGAACCTAAAGTAGAACCTAAAAAAGTAGAAAAAATTAAAAAACCTGCAGGTAGGAATCTCAGTGACAACTTGTGAAATTATTTTTTAACAAAATGGACTTTTAACAAAAGGTTTATCTTGTAAACATAAATGAAGCTAAATATAAACATAGCTTCGTATTTCATCTGTGATGTAGTCTATGTTTCCATTGTCTGCTTTCTGTTTAAACATTTGTACAGTAATTCCCAAATCCATTCATGTATTTCTCTGTACTTCATTCTTATTATTACTTTGCCACTTAAGTTCTTCCAGTGGAAATGACTGAAATAATCAAGTTGGCTGCAGAGTAACTTCATGGGAGGGGGTTGGCAAAGGTTTCATAAAATCTGGGAGCTTTGTAAGTGGGTTGGTTTTTATCATTAGCCTGTTGTCAAAGGGTGTAATTACTGGGAACTATTACAGAGGTGATTTAGAAAGGGAAAACTAATGGGGAATGGGGACAAGGGGATGGAATAAAAGAAAGAAAAATAAACTGAGGCAGAGTGAAGGAGAGAAAATAGAAATTAATTGATAGACTATAAAGTCTTTTAAAAAAACAATAAAGCTTTTGAAAAATAGTTTAATCTGATATTTCAGATGAGTTGATTTCTAAATATTCAAATCTTAACACTACGAAATAATCTTATTATCTTAAAGTACCAGAACCACCTCCAAAAACCGTTGAAGAGGTTGAAGTGCCTCCTGTTACAAAAAGAGAAAGGAAAGTTCCTGAACCAACAAAAGGTATAAACCTACTGGCACTTTCTTAGTTGTTTCTAAAAATGCAAATATGTATCCTTTAAAATGCCATTACACTGGCACCAAGATTTAAACACATGACCTTAATCTGGTCATCACATATGGCTTAATTTTCTTTACCATTTCACTCTCTTGTGCAATTGGCTAACAATCAACTAGTTGCTAAATAAATTACCAGGAAAAAATGTATTTACAGGCAGTGAGATGAAGAACAACATTAAAATCCATAAAACTGCCCAACTATATTTTCCAAATATTTTGTTTAAAATGAAAAATAAACCTAGATCAAATACTTGATTTGATAACTACATGTATATAAATTCTAATATCTTCCAAGATATGTTAAGTCTATTTAATTTTGGTTGTGACTTTGTGAAAAGCTTCAAAAATACCGTGATAACCTGCTCATTACTGCAAATTTTTTTAGTGCCTGAAATTAAGCCAGCAATACCTCTCCCTGCACCTGAAGCTAAACCAAAGCCTGAACCAGGTGAGCAAGCTTATCCTCAATGTCAACAGCATATTCCTTCATGATTCGTTCAAATAATGTGTAGTTAATAAGAAACAGTAAGTGAAAGTCAGCATGGATCAAATGATTTATGATGTCTCTATATGCTTAATGTATTATTCTCTGAAAAACGAGTTATTTGAAGATTTCAAAGTTATATCAGAAAAGGCAAACAGGCCACCAAATAAGCTTTTAGGAAGTGATAAACAGAGACATTAATACAGTGGACCTCTCTCTACAGAAGTGAAAACGATCAAACCACCTCCCATGGAGCCCGCACCAACGCCCATTGCTGCCCCAGTAACAGTGCCGGTGGTTGGAAAGAAAGCAGGTATTTATCCTGTAGTTTTCTTTTTGCTAGTTTATTCTGGTGGCTTAATAGAAGTATCCATACTTGATTAAAATTCAAGCCCTAATTTATGTTGTAACAAAGGCATCATTTCAATGATGGGTGTTTATGGTAAGTTCCCACCTTTTCTTCATCTGATATACTTTCCTCACCTTCTCTCTCGCCCAACAGCTGCATACTGTGTTCTGTTTGGAATGTGCATTCCTGCAGCACACCGTTTCTTTCACATGTTTTCGGGGTTAAGTAACAAATATGTTTAGGGCTGATGAAAACTAAGGAGACAGACACCCTCCAACAGCATACATACAGGAATCCCCTGGAGCTTCAGATTTCCTCATACCCTAGAGGAATCCCTTCCCATTCTTTAAAAAGACTGTATATTGTGATAATGAAAAAGTTCTGGAAATGGATAGTGTTGATGGTTGCATAACATTGTGAATGTACTTAATGCAACTGAATTGTACACTTAAAAATGGGTAAAAAGGTAAATTTTATATTAGGTATATTTTACCACAATAAAACAGAAAAGAAAAAAAAGACTGCATAGCTTTTTTTTTTTAAGACAGAGTCTCATTCTGTTGCCCTGGCTAGAGTGCCGTGGCATCAGCCTAGCTCACAGCAACCTCAAATTCCTAGGCTCAAGCAATCCTTTTGCCTCAGCCTCCAAAGTAGCTGGTACTACAGGCATGCGCCACCATGCCCAGCTAATTTTTTCTATATATTTTTAGTTGGCCAATTAATGTCTTTCTATTTTGAGTAGAGACGGGATCTCTTGCTCAGGCTGGTTTCGAACTCCTGACCTTGAGCGATCCGCCCACCTCGGCCTCCCAAAGTGCTAGGATTACAGGCGTGAGCCACCGCGCCCGGCCTAAGTGCATAGCTTTTAAATGTATATAAGGAGTTAGATCAATAATAATTTTCTTAAATGTACTAACAATGGTACAGATATCTGAAGTCCAAATTTAAGGTACTTATTAGTTGTGTAGGAACTATTTAGCAGTTCCTCATCTAAGTGATAATTTAAAAACCAAAATGTGTAATTATAAGTCATTGATAAATACACCTCCTAACTATTTACCTCTGGCAAGTTGCCTAATCTTTTTAAATTTTAATTTAAAATCATTTAGAATAAATTTTGTATTATTGATTTAGATTATTATTAATTATATATCATATATGTATTTATATTTATATTTACATGTTTATTACCTACTATATAGTATATAATAATTGTTTATAAAAATATTTTTTTAATTATTTAGAAAATTTTTATTTAAAATTATCTCAAAATATTTGGGTTTTTACTGTGTTTAATGACATGAAAAAATATACTCTGTTCTTTTTACGGTAACTTAATTTTTAATATTTATACTTTGTCACTGATGTTTATGATTTGGACATTATTCTTTTAAACTTTTATAATTTCAATGTGGTACTTTTATTAGTCAGAAAACAGTGATAAACTGCCATTGGGCTAATTAAGTATGTGTAAAAATAAAGCTGTTCTTACATCCTAGGGGTAGAAGCTGGAGAACTAGTTCTATTGGTTATTCTGTCTACATTAATAATTGAATCAAACTCTAAATGTAGAAACTCTCTTGCTTCTGACTTAGTTCATTGTCTAACTAAGGGAAATCTTCAAAGGAACCCATATATGTATGGCACATAGACCCTTTTTTCCCTAGTCTTCCCTGGATTTGTTTGTCTGCTCAACTCAAACACAAAAAGAAAGGCTTTTGGTAACTTCTGGGACATTTCCTTTTTTCCTACACTGATTCCTTTTTGACAAAAACTTATTTCTCTGGTTCACATAACCAACACATATATAAATACATAAAATATTTTACACAGTGAAGCAAGAACAAAACTCTTCCTCACAAGGCAACAGTGAACCTTCCAAAAATGGGAAGAAAATAAAGGCACTTGCTGAAAGAATTTTTTAATCCTAAATATGTTGTCAATTTAGCTTGGTCTCATCAATCTCATGAGAGATTGCCTTCTTGGAAATATTAAAGTATTCTTCATAAAAGTCATACAAATGAAACCAACTTCTCTATGCATTAATATTTCTTTTAAAAAAAGAACATGACTCACCCTGTATAATTTACTACTAAACATGAAATAAGTCTGAAATGGTTTAAATGCTGAATTTTCTTTCTATTTCAGAAGCCAAACCTAAGGATGAGGCTGCCAAGCCAAAAGGTCCCATCAAAGGTGAGATTCAATTCCCCTGTACCTGTATTGTAACCTTTCATTCTGTGAATTTCCAAACTTTAGGTTAAAGGGAAAAAAATTTCAAAATTTATAACAATCTTTATTATTTCTAATTGAATCTGCTAAAACTAGCATATTTTCTGATATTTCAAATAATATATTTCTAATATTATGCAAGTAGGTATTACAAGTATAACCAACTATATTTTAGTATAATGAATCCTATAAGTTTGTAGCTTCATTTTTCATATGCACGATATTTAAACATGGCAGATAAAATAATTAGACATTAATCTGGATATATTATACATAGGATTAAAACTTGAGATAATCAAGAGCATTTATTATTCATGGATTCCTCATACCATCTCATTTTCCTGTCTGAAACAAGGCAGTATAAATTCACTTGACCTTTCAATTGCCGGGTCTTTAATTTTCTGTTCTTGTCTTTTAATTGCTTTATGGCTGGTTTTATCCAGCAGGCAGCCAAGTCTGCCCTTTCTGACTCCTATGGAGATGCCACATCAACTTTTCATTTTACTTTTTGAATTAGGTGTAGCCAAAAAGACTCCTTCACCAATAGAAGTCGAAAGGAAAAAGCTAAGGCCAGGAAGTGGCGGGGAGAAACCTCCTGATGAGGCACCATTCACCTACCAGCTAAAGGCTGTGCCACTGAAGTTTGTGAAAGAAATCCAAGACATCGTCTTGACTGAATCAGAGTTCGTTGGCTCTTCTGCAATCTTTGAGTGTTTAGTCTCTCCCTCCACTGCAATTACAAGCTGGATGAAAGATGGCAGCAATATCCGTGAGAGCCCAAAACACAGGTTCATCGCAGACGGTAAAGACAGAAAACTGCATATCATTGATGTTCAGCTTTCCGATGCTGGCGAATACACCTGTGTTTTACGTTTGGGAAACAAAGAAAAGACCTCCACAGCTAAACTTGTTGTAGAAGGTAACTTCCAGTCTTCTGAACATGATCTATATTAGACTTTAATACAATAAAAGTAGCAACTTTTACCATAGTTTTAGACAAAATTTCTTATTTCCAGTTTTATTTCATTGGAAATGTATTGAAATATACACTGAAATTCCCCACAGAGCTTCCTGTGCGTTTTGTAAAAACACTGGAAGAGGAAGTCACAGTGGTCAAAGGACAGCCATTGTACTTGAGCTGCGAGTTAAACAAAGAGCGAGACGTGGTCTGGAGGAAGGATGGCAAGATCGTGGTGGAGAAACCTGGTCGAATCGTGCCCGGTGTCATTGGCTTGTTGCGGGCCCTGACCATCAACGATACAGACGACACGGACGCTGGAACATACACAGTCACTGTGGAAAATGCCAACAACCTGGAATGCTCATCTTGTGTAAAAGTAGTAGGTTAGTACTTTGCTGGGACATTTTGTTCTGCTCATTATGACACTGAAAAAATGGAAAAAAGGACATTGTTTTCCAAATATCAGAATAGCAGAAGTCTTGTACCTTATATAAGAGAGAAAATATCAATGTATCGTAGCAGATTAATTATGTTCAGTTTTGCAAAGTTTTTTCTATTTGTGAAATTTACTAAGGAAGTTATTTCTCTTACTTGTTCAGATCATAACCTCTTTTCTGATCTCATTTTCATACAGAAGTCATTAGGGATTGGCTGGTGAAACCTATACGAGACCAGCATGTGAAACCCAAGGGGACAGCTATTTTCGCCTGTGACATAGCTAAAGATACTCCAAACATTAGGTGGTTCAAAGGATATGATGAACTCCCCTTGGAACCAACTGATAAGACTGAAATACTGAGAGATGGAAACCATCTATTCCTCAAAATTAAGAATGCTATGCCAGAAGACATTGGTGAATATGCAGTGGAAATTGAAGGGAAAAGATACCCTGCAAAGCTGACACTTGGAGGTACAAAAATCTTACCTTTTATTCTGAAAGATAAGTTTTGTGTATGCATAAGGCAAAATAACACATCAAAAAATGCAAAAGCAAAGCATTGTTAGCTTGTTTAAAGCATTATGTTATTTCATCCCTGGTGAATACAGACCGTGAAGTTGAACTGCTTAAACCAATAGAGGATGTTACCATTTATGAGAAAGAAAGTGCAAGCTTTGATGCAGAAATCTCGGAGGCAGACATTCCTGGACAATGGAAACTGAAGGGAGAACTTCTAAGGCCCTCACCTGTGAGTAATTTCCCACTTTAAGTTGTTAGTCATATAAAATAACTATATCCTGTAGTCACGTTTGACATTCAGATTTGGTTTAATAATAGTGGAGTTACTTTGGGCTTCTGAAGTCTCCAAGAAGGGAAGGAATTTGATGCAGTATTTGTGGACAATTTTTGTACAATTCAATGACAGGAGATGTTCTGCTTACTTTTATTAGTAGTAATTTTTTAAACTCCATAGAAATCTGTATTTGAAACATTATTCTCCAGAGGATTTTATCTCTTTCAAACGCTAACTAAAACCATTGTTTTTCAGACTTGCGAAATCAAAGCAGAAGGTGGAAAACGCTTCTTAACTTTGCACAAAGTCAAACTGGATCAAGCTGGTGAAGTCCTCTACCAGGCCCTTAATGCAATTACAACCGCCATTTTGACAGTGAAAGGTACGGGGCTTTTGGTATGAGCCACTCCTGGAGTGGCCTCAACTTCATTTCACAGCCCTCTGCATTCTTCTGCAAAACCTCACTGTTAATGTTTGGTTTTCAGAAATCGAACTTGACTTTGCTGTGCCCCTGAAGGATGTCACTGTTCCAGAAAGGCGACAGGCTCGATTCGAATGTGTCCTCACCCGAGAGGCAAATGTCATATGGTCTAAAGGACCTGATATAATTAAGTCATCTGACAAATTTGATATCATCGCTGATGGAAAGAAGCACATTCTTGTTATCAATGATTCTCAATTTGATGATGAAGGCGTCTATACGGCTGAGGTGGATGGCAAGAAGACCTCAGCACGGTTATTTGTTACAGGTAAGGGAGGTGATGAGATCTGTGATATCCCATAGGTAGGCATACAAATATTTGACTTTAAAGAGAGAACACCAAGTTCTAAAAACTGTGACAATCAGTACCCCTAATTTACTTTCACAGGTTACCAAAACAACCCCCCTTTTTAATGGTGCTCTATTTGAAAAGGCGAATAGATAAATAAATGCCATCTGAAATGGGTCCCTTGTACACAGGCAGATTAGAATGGCATCTTTCCAAAGGTAAATTTTCTTTCTAAGTATATTATCCATGCTTGCGTTGCAGGTGTAAGACTGAAATTCATATCACCTCTTGAAGATCAAACAGTGAAAGAAGGTGAAACAGCAACTTTCGTTTGTGAGCTTTCTCATGAGAAAATGCATGTAGTCTGGTTCAAAAATGATGCCAAACTCCACACAAGCAGAACAGTCCTCATCTCTTCCGAGGGCAAGACACACAAATTGGAAATGAGAGAAGTGACACTGGACGATATCTCTCAGATAAAAGCCCAAGTCAAGGACCTGAGTTCCACAGCACAACTGAAGGTCTTAGGTAAATGCAATCGGCCATAGCTAGATAACCAGTTTCCGGATGGTGGGAGTGCGCAGTAATGAAATATTCTGCAACCTGTTACTCTTTCATAGACGTGAGTTTTCACGTTCTTCTGATATATGCCGAACATCTTTTACAGAGGCTGACCCCTACTTCACTGTGAAATTACATGACAAAACTGGGGTCGAGAAGGATGAGATTATCTTGAAGTGTGAAGTGAGCAAAGATGTGCCTGTGAGATGGTTCAAGGATGGAGAAGAGATCGTCCCTTCACCCAAATATTCTATCAAGACAGATGGCCTGCGCCGCATCTTAAAAATCAAAAAGGCAGAACTTAAAGATAAAGGAGAATATATGTGTGACTGTGGCACAGACCAGACAAAAGCCAACCTTAATGTTGAGGGTGAGTTACTCAAAAACGTAAAATTTACCCTCTCTGAGCCTGCAGTTTATTTGCTCAGTCGTACTAACAAAACTCTCTACAATTTCAGCTCGACTAATCAAAGTGGAAAAGCCTCTGTACGGAGTCGAACTGTTTGTCGGTGAAACAGCCCGCTTTGAAATTGAGCTTTCTGAACCAGATGTTCACGGCCAGTGGAAGTTAAAAGGACAGCCTCTCACTGCTTCTCCTGTGAGTCGTGATTAGCTGACCATACAGGAAGGGGGCTGCTTGGTTGTTCAGGGTGAAGAAAGGTATGAAATCATTTGATGATTTGTAGGAATAACTATTTATGTAAATGATGTTCTTTCTTTCCTTCTCACCCTCACTCCAAACAGGACTGTGAAATCATTGAAGATGGGAAGAAGCATGTTCTGATCCTTTATAACTGTCAGCTGGATATGACGGGAGAGGTTTCCTTCCAGGCCGCTAATGCTAAATCTGCAGCCAATCTGAAAGTGAAAGGTATGTGCCACTTGTCAGCCGCCATTTTGTATTTCCTTTGCAAGACTTCCTGATAAGCCCCTGCCTCCACCAGCGGTCATGAATAGAAGCGTATTCTGACTTTTTCCACTGGCCTTTTCTTTCAGAACTGCCTCTTATCTTCATCACACCTCTCAGTGACGTGAAAGTCTTCGAGAAGGATGAGGCTAAGTTTGAGTGTGAAGTATCCAGGGAGCCCAAAACATTCCGTTGGCTAAAAGGAACCCAGGAAATCACAGGCGATGACAAGATTGAGCTTATAAAGGATGGCACTAAGCATTCAATGGTGATCAAGTCAGCCGCTTTTGAAGATGAAGCAAAATACATATTTGAAGCTGAAGATAAGCACACAAGTGGCAAACTGATCATCGAAGGTAAATATTTTTATCAAATAGGCCACCCCTAAAATGACTTTTTTTTTTGCTCTTATTTTTATAGAGAATAAAGTGCTGAATTAATGGGGTCCTTTTTTTTTCCTTAATAGGCATTCGGCTTAAATTCCTCACCCCTCTCAAGGATGTCACCGCCAAAGAGAAGGAAAGTGCTGTGTTTACTGTGGAGCTGTCCCACGATAACATCCGAGTTAAATGGTTCAAGAATGACAAACGCCTACACACCAGCAAGTCGGTCTCAATGGATGATGAAGGGAAAATTCATTCAATCACCTTCAGAGACCTGTCTATTGATGACACCTCCCAAATTAAAGTAGAAGCTATGGGGCTAAGTTCAGAAGCTAAACTCACTGTGCTTGGTAGGTACTTTTTAAAATTTAATTTTATTGTATTAAATTCAGCAGAAATTTGTGGAGAATCTATTATATAAAATAGTCTTCTAAGTGTATTTTGCATGAAAATGACCCCAATCCTTAAGCAACTATCACATATGTTATCAGACTTATTTCTAAGACACTTACCAAAAAATATGAGGACACTGAAGTAATGAAGATACTAGCTTAGGCCCATAATATAGCCAATGAAATTCAAAATTAAAACTCTTGATCAATTATTGAGCCCTGTCATGTTTAAAATAGGAATATATAAATACTTTCTCTCTCTTCACTTTATCCAAATATTTCAGAGAAATATTTTTCAAGTTTCTAATTAAAGAAGATAATACAGAACTTACATTAATAAGCCTCATTGTTTTCTTGGCCACTTAATATCAAGAAGATTAAGTAAGAAATCTAACATATATAGACACTATTAACAACAAACTATTAATTGGTTCAGAAAAACTAATAATGTGAATCTGAAAGCTTAAAGGTAAACTATACATAATAGAGTTGCTAAAAAATTAGAAATTCAGCCAGATAATGGAGGAACATATAATTATATTTGAAGCTAAATTTCATAATGTCTTTTAAACTACTGTTAATGCAATATTTTAAAACATAATACAGATGGACTCAATCTTGATAAATCCCATGCACAGATTCCCTTTCTAATATTTAGAGAACTTTTGAACATAAACATGTTAAATGATTGAACACTTGGTACAGTTTTAAAATATACCCAGAACTCTCTGAGTTGCCTCTTAAACTTTCTAAGACATGATCATTTCCCTAGGTGGTTAATAAAATTTTTTCATTTATACTTTACTTGCAGAGGGAGATCCATACTTTACAGGAAAGCTTCAAGATTACACCGCCGTAGAGAAAGACGAAGTGATCCTACAGTGTGAAATTAGCAAAGCAGATGCACCAGTGAAATGGTTTAAGGATGGGCAGGAAATAAAGCCATCCAAAAATGCTATTATTAAGGCAGACGGCAAGAAGCGCATGCTCATCCTAAAGAAAGCTTTGAAATCAGATATCGGACAGTACACCTGTGACTGTGGGACAGATAAAACCTCAGGAAAGCTTGACATTGAGGGTAAGGAAATTTCCATGAGTTTCATTCTTGAAGTCATTGGAGTTATTTCTGCTAGAGGCTAATGGCACATGCGGACCTTTCACTTTTCTAGATCGGGAAATTAAACTGGTGCGACCCCTGCACAGCGTGGAGGTGATGGAGACTGAGACAGCCCGCTTTGAAACCGAAATCTCTGAAGATGATATCCACGCCAACTGGAAACTCAAGGGAGAGGCCCTACTCCAAACACCTGTAAGGCTATTTCTGAACTTGTCAATACCTAAAGGAGCTATGTGAAATATTAGAGAAAAGGGCAGGTGAAAGTCAGAGTGCATGCAGGACGTTTAAAACATGATAGCAGGTTTTCTGTCAGACCGTAAGCCAAAGAGAGGTATTAGGGTCTACGAATGGCATTCAAACAGGCACACCTGCATTATTTCAATCCAGAGTGGGTACAACGTTGTAGATATTCTGTGTTGCTGCTAGTTTATTCAGAATTATACAGCTAAAATGTCACTTTTCCTGATAGTACCTATAAGCTTTATTTCACAAAAGAAAAGAGCTCAAAGTTATATGAAGTTCCCTCACCATTTATCTGTAGCATTCTTTTAATCATGAGATTCTATCCTTAGGGGGGGAAAAAAACTCAAAAAAAATTATTTCCTATGAAACTCTTGCTCTTTTTTGATATAGGATTGTGAGATTAAGGAAGAAGGCAAAATGCACTTCCTTATTTTGTACAACTGCCGCCTGGACCAGACCGGCGGGGTAGAGTTCCAAGCTGCCAATGTTAAATCTAGTGCCCACCTCCGAGTTAAGCGTAAGTATGGCGTGTCTTTGCTGAAAATTAAACACTTTTGCAAAAAAATGAATGTGAGCAAAATTAACTTGAATTATCGAATTAATTAGAAAACAGGTTTAAAGTGCAAAAACTGGCTTTCTTGTATTTACTTCTTTGACATCCCAACACAGAAGTGGTTCAAATTCTAAGGTTTTGGAAATTTCATCGACCTTGCGATTTGAACCAAATAAAAGTTAGCAAGTCAGATTTTCCTAGTCTGTAATTTTTTCACTGAAAGTAGATACAAGTATAGCAAGAATCTAACTCAGAACCGGTAAAGTGGCTGTACAGCTGTAGCACCATAAAGAAAAACTTTGCTGTGTGGGCATTTCAGACTCAAGAAGACAAGAGGGGAACATTAGGCTAACATTTTTGGAAGGTGCAAATTGTTGATGGATATGGCCAGGCTCTGAGGTGGAGGGCCCCTTGTCCTCTCCCAATCAGAGTCTTAGTTATTTTGGAAGTCACATACCTTATGTAGCAATGGGAACCTGATGCCTGGCAGAGCGACAGATGCAGCGCAGATTCTTGCTGACTTTGTACATCCAAATCAAAGGGCCCCTAACAAATACCCACGCTCCGGTCACCAGCTCTCCCTGCCTCGGCACCACGAAGCCACACTCGCATGGGCGTTACAGTAGCGGCCAGTCATGTGGAGCTTTCCTTCTTGAAGAAAGCGACCATGGAGATTCATAACTAAGTCTGCATTTATTCTTTTGGAATTACAAAATGAGTAACGCGAAGCTGTTTCTTTCCTCTCGCAAAGCACGAGTCATTGCTCTTCTGAGGCCTCTAAAGGATGTCACCGTGACTGCAGGAGAAACAGCCACCTTCGACTGCGAGCTCTCTTACGAGGATATCCCGGTGGAATGGTATCTCAAAGGGAAGAAACTGGAGCCCAGCGATACGGTAAGGAGTAGGCGGCGCATGGTTGCCACGTCTTCCCGGTCCTTTTCCTCTCGGGTTCTTCCGCTTTCTCTTGTATGTTCCTTATTCTTTGCTCTTTCTAACGTCCCTTCCTCCACGTTGGCCTTTTTCCTCCCTCCTCTAACCTGATTTTTGCTGAAATTGTAAAGCAGATTTTTCACATTTTTGTTGAGTTTAACTTGATATTTTTATTAAATAGAAATAAATATTTACATGGTGGCGCATGCCTGTAGTCCCAGCTACTCGGGAGGCTGACGCAGGAGGATGGCTTCAGCCCAGGAGTTTGAGGTTGCTGTGAGCTAGGCTGACGCCACAGCACTCTAGCCCGGGTGACAGAGTGAGACTCTGCCTCAAAGAAATAAAATAAAATAAAATAAAATAAAATAAAATAAAATAAAATAAAATAAATATTTAAAGTATGATCAAGTTTTAGTTTTTTGAAGAAAAGGCAAACACTCTTTAGCTAGGCTAAACTGTCATTGTTAGTTTGTTTAATTAACCAGAAGATAGGAAGATCAAAAAGGTTTTCTGATTGGATGTTCTGCAACAAGTTTTGACGTGCAATGTGTTCTGTACATTAAGTTTTGAGACTAATTCTCTTCTTGCTATGTAGTGTTCTGTATATAAGGGGATTAAGAGGAGAAGATTGAATTCCATTTCAGGCAGTTGATCAAGTAGTTGAGATAACTTCTGGGCAGATTTGCTCTTAAAGCATTTCTCCAAAGCTATTTTTAACCTTCAAGTGCTTTGAGCTGTGCAAATTCTGGAATGCAAGTGGACTATTTAAAGTGCAACTGATGGTACTGACAAGAAAGAAGAGCCCTGTGGTTATCCACATGTATGAATGAATATATTTTAAGAATTTTTGGTAAATGGCCAGCTCCCAGTGTCAGGTTTTACTAGCATTCTCTATGCCCAAGATTTTACCCGTAAGTAAAATCTAAAGATTATTCAGATAGACCAAAATACAATTTGCCTAAATTGACCTATGTATTTTGTCCCTCAGAAACAATGTTATATGTTTAAATTATCTTGATTTTGAATTCTTGAAATAAAATATATAAAATATGTCCAGCATGGGTTGGAAATAAGGCACAGGGCAGTACATTTGTTCTATGGCATTTCCCCCCAATATTTCAGAAATAATACTGAGTGTGATATCAAGACCTCAATACAAATCAAACTTTGAAGACATAAAGGAATATAATTAAAAAGGGATTCAGTTTAACAAAGAACCATAAAGTTTATTAAAGTAATAGAAAGCAATGCCTTTAAACAACTGCCTTAAAACCAACCAGAAAACTAGTATTCTACCAAAGTGATTACAGGGTAATTCAATAACAAGCATCTGATAATTAAGGTCTGCCTGTTATACAAACCATAAGGAGAACTTTTTGGTCTCCTTTTTTACCAGCTAGAAAAATCAGCAGGATATTCAAATTGTAGCTTGAAAATTAAGTTGCATATCAGAAAACCTTCCTTACAATGTGGTCTTCTAAGTATTAAACTGGGTGATGGGGGCATCTCTACCTTTATTTTAAATTCTTTTTTCCATATTAAGTGTGGATTAATTAACTTGATGTCTAAAAGAAGAGAATTGGCTGCATGCAATGGCTCATACCTGTAGTCCCAGCTACTTGGGAGGCTGAGGTGGAAGGACCGCCTGAGCCCTGGAGTTCCAGGCTGCTGTGAGCTGTGATCATGTCACTGTACTCCAGCCAGGGTGACAGAGCGAGACCCCATATCTAAAAAGAATAATAAAATAAATAAATAAAGGTAGAGAATTGGGTGACTTTTCACAATTCTTTCTAGTTCTGTAAATTCATGATTTGCATATAGAAATACTGCTTAGGGACAAATGATATTATTCTTTAGCTTCTAAGTATCTTTTGGTCAAATTAAAAGCCTTTTATTAAAAGATCAGTCTTAGTTCTAATGGAAAAAACTGTACTATTTTAATTTAAAGTGTAGACTCCTAAAAAATCTTATTCACATTTCTCTTACTCAAAAACAAATCTCTTACTACTGCTAAAATCTTTCTCTGGTGTTAGAAAGGATCATGTTACTATAATTCTATAGGACTGCTTTGTGTCTCTCTTGGCATGGGAATTTTAATCCTTTACTCTAGCCACCCAAAATACTTCAGCCTTTTATAAACTTGCTCCTACATTACTTAAATGTCTCTTTTCAAAAAGAACTTAAATATAAACTGTGAAATAACAAAATCATGTTATTACATTTTACAGGCTTTATTTAAATTAAGTCTATCAGAACAAACTTGTTCTTGTCAATTTAATTCAGGCCTTTAATCTTCACTTTTTGCAAATTTTTAGCCTCCAAAATTACAACCAACCAAACAAAAACAAGTTATAAAAATAAGAAGTATGAAGAAAAAAAAATTTGGAAATGAGTTGTTTGCTGTTTTTCTTTCTTTTCTATCTCTCTCTCTTTTGTTTTTTTTTTTGGCTATCAGTTTAAGAAAGGACTGCTAAATCCTAAATGGCCTTTGATAAATTTGGATTTAAACTTAAGTAGTTTGGTCACAGTCATAAGGCCTACTGTATTATAGCAATATGCTTCCATTATAAATTAATATTTTAAAAAGATAGTGTCTAACATTATCCTTACATAATCCACCACAAAATCTTCAGCATTCATTTCCTTGGTTTATTTTTATAAGGTAACTGTTAGTTTTTCCTTTTTTTTTTCTTTTAGCAGAGCTGAGGTAGATTATATATAAGCTATTTATTGAGAACCATGTGTTCTGAGCGATGTCCTTGGTAACAGAGAATGTTCTGTAGTGGCCTCAGAGGAATTCACATGATAAAGCAGCATGTTAATAGATAAGATACATTTGTGGTGGGTTAGAAACTGAGACACTTCTTAAAATAGTCAAAAGTCGCAGTGTAAAATTTATATTGAAATGTCCTTAAAAACAAAATTTTTCCCATTCAAGTACCATGTGCTTGAATTAGTAGCTCTGTTCCTAGGGCATATCTTAATTACCCTTCCTATCTGTTATTTTGCCTCGGTCAGTCTCAGTTATTAAGGTAATTACATGAATAACCATGCCCAGCTCTTAATTAAGGAAAACACTTTTAGATGAAACCTTATTTGTGATTCTTTCCTTCGCACCAGCATGATAAATAGTTTCAGCAGTAAAAGCTTTTACATTATTCTTAAGTCTAGGTAAACTCATAATAATTTCAAAAATCAATCTGGATGACAGGGCACAGCTTCTTAGGAATTTTAGGTCATAAAACCAGAAGAACCCCCAATTTGCTTATCTTTACTGTCAGAATGACCTTATCTTTAGTACCACTGATACCTGATTTTCCCATTCCTGATGCTCAAACATGTGAAAAGGGAAAAAGAGTCAACATCTTCATTGCAGTTTTGAACAAAATTAAGAAGTTGTAAAAATTATTTTAATCTAGGTTTATTTGGTTTGCAAAATAAATTTAATTGCTACAATAAATGGGAAGAAGAGCTCTAACTCATTGCTAGATGGCAAACACCTTGTATTTAAAACATCAGGTTTACTTTCAGCTTGCCATATCCAATTTTTTTTCCTTTCATGATTTTGCTTTTCTAGATTCTTTCTTTATACATATAAACAAAGCAGCAGAATGCAGGCACATATATATAAAATATGTATATGCAAAAAAGACCACAAATAGAAATAGAAATTGGCCTAGACAATTTCAACATAAAAGGCCACCTAGTAATTATGTAAAAGTGACTATATAAACCTAAAATTTTATTTTAAAATCCCTCTATTGGGCCGGGCGCTGTGGCTCACGCCTGTAATCCTAGCACTCTGGGAGGCCGAGGCGGGCGGATTGCTCAAGGTCAGGAGTTCAAAACCAGCCTGAGCAAGAGTGAGACCTCATCTCTACTATAAATAGAAAGAAATTAATTGGCCAACTAAAAATATATAGAAAAAATTAGCCGGGCATGGTGGCGCATGCCTGTAGTCCCAGCTGCTCGGGAGGCTGAGGCAGAAGGATCGCTTGAGCCCAGGAGTTTGGGGTTGCTGTGAGCTAGGCCGATGCCACGGCACTCTAGCCCGGGCAACAGAGTGAGACTCTGTCTCAAAAAAAAAAAAAAATCCCTCTATTGGTTAAAACTTTTTAAATACATATGTGCCATATGCAGATTATAAAGCAACTTGGAAAGCCCTATTTCAAGCTGTTTGCCTAAATGAATTATATGCACCTATACATTGGATTGCCGATTCATATATTCTTAAACTGCACTTTTTTACAAAACTAGGTGGTCACACGTTCAGAAGGAAGAGTTCATACCCTTACCCTGAGAAATGTAAAGTTAGAAGATGCTGGGGAAGTCCAACTAACAGCAAAAGATTTCAAAACTCAAGCCAACCTCTTTGTGAAAGGTAATTATAAGACTTATCTATAAATACATGTGTAATGCAGAGACTTGTAAATAATGCCAACTCTCAATTATCTTTACATGATGAGTGTGATGATCATTAAAATCAACTAAATATCCAAATATCCCAAAGTCTAATTTTACTTTTTAGCCTAACAAAATACTTCACAGACTATCTTAAAAAGTACAGAGTCAAAATTGACTAGCATTGGTTTTACTTCCTCCTTCTGTCCCTATTATTTTTATTGTACATCCTCTTGTTCAAAAGCAGCTGGAGAAAGAATTATTATCAAACTAGGTGTTCATCACTTTATTCACCAAGAGTTGGCTATTATTTCCTGGGTGTTTCATAGTTTTTAAAAACAATTTTCCTCTGTCTGTACAAATAATGATAAAACATCATTATTAGAGGAAAACATCTGAGTGGAATCAAAACTTACAAATGAATGTTAGAATAGAAAAAAAGCCCTGGAAATGCCAGAGGAAAGGTGAGGAGGTGCTGAAACTCTTGGAGAAGGAAAGGAGAAGTACGTTAGCTAATGAATATGATTCTTTCAGAACCCCCAGTTGAATTCACTAAACCCCTTGAGGACCAGACGGTCGAAGAGGGAGCCACTGCAGTACTGGAGTGTGAAGTCTCCAGGGAAAATGCTAAGGTGAAATGGTTCAAAAATGGGACACAGATCCTCAAAAGCAAGAAGTATGAAATTGTTGCTGATGGCAGGGTCAGAAAACTTATTATACACGACTGTACTCCAGAGGATATTAAAAAATACACTTGTGATGCTAAGGATTTTAAGACATCCTGTAACCTGAATGTCGTGCGTAAGTATTCTTACACAGGACTTTTTATTTGCAACTCTTGGATAACAAAAAAAAAAAACAAAATGAAACACTTTTTGCATGCCCTTCTTGGCCTAACTGCATTCTTGGCAACTTCTAGTATTGACACCGACCTAACCTGATTCTTTATGTGTTTAAAGAAAAAAAAAAAAGAAAAGTCTTTGTGCTATATCTGGTCTGATAAAAGACAGATGGATCACTTTTCACCATGCTTCTTCTGTATCACTGAGTAGTGAGCTCAGTGTTTTCTTTGTCTACGTGGGTATGAATATCCTGCTATGGACGAGGACAAACTGAATAAAAAAAGATAAGTAGGGAGCCCCGATTTAAAAAAGAAAGTGAAAGTGATTTCCATGTGGAAGGAACATGAATTTTCAGGCATGGGGAATAACTAAAAATGAGCATGAAATTTCAGTTTGAATAGGAGCTTACTAGAGGTCAGCGGTTATAATACAAAGCCCATTCACATAATTCAACCTCTGAGAATAAGAATGGGTAAGAAGATGGAAAGAGGCCTGGATTCTTTGAGTCCTAGACACTTTGAATGAAGAGAGCTCTAATGGTTTTTAGCATTACTTCTTCCTCTGGTGAAAACTATCTTTTTACAAAATGGCACTGCTTGCCCATTTGTTTCATTCCTTCCTTTGTCTGGTGATGACATTTTTCAATGCATATTTTTGTGCAATATTTGTTTGTTTGGGTTAGTTGCTTCCCACTGGCCAACAGCTACAACCTAGTGGTTTTGTGCTTCACGCATCCTGCATTGCGTTATTCTTTCCACTTTGTGGTTGCCCTGCTTTAGCTTATGTCAGAGTAGCTTCTTGGGTCTCCTTCTTCCCTTTGCCATCTACCTCCACTCCAAGAAGGCTCAACTGCAGTGAGCATACCTTCAAGCCTATTAGCCAGCATTTGTCCCAAAATCTCGTTGATCAAGAAAGGTCATCTTGGGAAGGACTCACAAGGTGCTCTGAAAGAAGGAAGGGCGAGGGGCAACTCTGCAATCCTGTACGTCGGCAGAATTAATTCTGAAGATAAATAAAATAAAATGTAAAAAACCAAATCACCCTCCCACGCAAGACACATTGCTTGGTTGCACTAATAGATTTTATGCCTGACTTACATGTGACATCTTTGAAGCTGATTTTTAAAAAAAAAGCTGAATGTATGTGATTTCAATTACTCACTCATGCCTCTTAGCCACACACAAGGCTGGTCATAGTGCTTCAAGCTGTGTTCATTGAGTTCTGTTAGTTTCTCAAAGACTATGCTGGCTGCCTTAAATAAGAGAATGTTTCTTTGCTACTGGTGTTTTCTTTGACAATATCTTTCAATTGTGGTGCAGTATCAATGAAGATTTTTCTTCCAGCTATTGTTCAAAAGAACTGAGATGGCTCTCTAGTGTATATACAGTATATGTGTGTGTGTGTGTGTGTGTGTGTGTGTGTGTGTATAAAAGCTGGACATATAGTATGCCACACAATTTTATGTAAAATACAGAGGTATATAAAAAGCAAAGCATCATACCTGAATGGTATCTCCAAGTGATTTTCAAAGTCAATTGTAGCATATTAAGATTGAAAGGCCCTGCAAAAGACTCGCTTTTTCTTAATGTATACCATAGTAATGTCAGAGTAAATTTCCAGAAACCTCATTTTGAATTCTGATGACATTCTCTTAACAGCTCCTCATGTGGAATTCTTAAGACCACTCACAGATCTTCAAGTTAAAGAAAAAGAAATGGCTCGGTTTGAGTGTGAACTTTCCCGAGAAGATGCTAAGGTTTGTGATTGTATACCTGTTATCTTGTATTATCAAATGACTTTATATTTACTTTTGCTCTAGCCAAAATGGGAAGGAAAAAAAGACGAAGTTAGTCAAACTTTCTCTGATCACCAGTTTACTTTTAAAGATTATTTTAGTATATAATATGTACTTGACTTAATTGTTCTCTTTATAGTGTTATTCATTTACAATTACTTGAAAAACACTGTACTCACAATCAGGAGATTTAGGTATTATTAGTTGGAATCATATGGAATTGCTATTTTCTTACATCAGAAATAGTCAAATATTAGTGATGATATTTGTCTCAACTAAGTATGTCTTGTTGCCATTAACCACCATTGGCAAGTTCCTTCAAGTCTGAATTTCAGCTCACACATCAAAGGGGTTGGTCTACAAATTCTGGTCTACATCATGGTCTACATGATGTCTAAGACCCTGTATGGCTCTAAATGTATATGATCCCATTGTTTTTAATAACTGATAATAGTTTCACAGCAGCTCACTTAACAATAATTAATAAGATAATTCTTGCTTTTTGGGTTTACTTATATTTGCATCTACCAATTGGATTCTTCTTCATACTAAGAAGTCTTATTGGTTGCTTTCAGAAAAACTCAGGATCACAGTTCCTCTTAGGGACAATTGTGTGAAGGAATAACAAGAAAATTTATAAAGAAATGTCTTTATCTTAAATATAGGTCCATTGGTTTAAAGATGGTGCCGAAATTAAAAAGGGCAAAAAATATGACATCATATCCAAGGGAGCAGTGCGTATTCTTGTCATCAACAAATGTCTACTGAATGATGAAGCTGAATATTCCTGTGAAGTAAGGACAGCGAGAACTTCTGGCATGCTGACAGTCCTGGGTAAGAGCAAAATCATTCTTTTCAGAAGTATATGGGAAAAAATAAAAATTTCCAGTTTAATTCAATGTTTTTTTTCAATTCTTCTTGCAGAAGAAGAAGCTGTCTTTACCAAAAATCTTGCCAACATTGAAGTTAGCGAAACAGACACTATAAAACTGGTTTGTGAAGTCTCCAAGCCTGGAGCAGAAGTGATCTGGTACAAAGGGGATGAAGAGATCATTGAAACAGGAAGATATGAAATACTTACTGATGGACGGAAGAGAATCCTGATCATTCAGAACGCTCACCTCGAGGATGCCGGCAACTATAACTGTCGACTGCCAAGTTCTCGAACTGATGGCAAAGTCAAAGTACATGGTATGAAAATTACAATGACTGATATTTTATTTTTAATCATTCATACTTGTTAGATTTAAGGTAGAAATTAGTACATCTCCAATATCTTGCAACTTTTTCTTTCCAGAACTTGCTGCTGAATTTATCTCAAAGCCTCAAAACCTTGAAATACTTGAAGGAGAAAAGGCTGAATTTGTTTGCTCTATATCAAAAGAAAGCTTTCCAGTCCAGTGGAAAAGGGATGATAAAATACTTGAATCTGGAGATAAATATGACGTTATTGCTGATGGTAAAAAGAGGACCCTAGTTGTGAAAGATGCCACCTTACAAGATATGGGCACTTACGTTGTCATGGTTGGGGCCGCCAGAGCTGCAGCTCACTTGACAGTAATTGGTAAGTTTGTTCTTGCTTTTGGGTTTATTTGTGTTTGTATTTACCATTTTGGTCTTTCTTCATGCCATGAAATCTTTTGGTTGCTTTCAGAAAAACTCAGAATTGTAGTCCCTCTTAAGGACACCCGTGTGAAGGAACAACAAGAAGTTGTCTTCAACTGTGAGGTCAATACTGAAGGTGCCAAAGCCAAATGGTTCAGAAATGAAGAAGCCATATTTGACAGTTCAAAATACATCATTCTCCAAAAAGACCTGGTCTATACCCTCAGAATTAGAAATGCACAATTAGACGACCAAGCCAACTATAATGTATCTCTGACCAATCACAGAGGTGAAAATGTCAAAAGTGCAGCCAATCTAATAGTAGAAGGTAAATAATTTATATGGCATTAGAGACTTTTTTCATCAATTTCTATTATGAAAATAATTAAAATCAATATTATTCTCCTTTACAACAGAGGAAGACCTTAGGATCATTGAACCTCTTAAAGATATTGAAACAATGGAGAAGAAATCTGTCACATTCTGGTGCAAGGTGAATCGTCTCAATGTAACACTAAAGTGGACCAAAAATGGAGAAGAGGTGCCTCTTGACAACCGTGTGTCATACAGAATTGATAAATATAAGCACTCTCTAATCATTAAAGACTGTGGCTTCCCAGATGAAGGCGAATACGTGGTCACTGCTGGACAAGATAAATCTGCAGCCGAGCTTCTTATCATTGAAGCCCCTACAGAATTTGTGGAACACTTGGAAGACCAGACAGTTACTGAGTTTGATGATGCTGTCTTCTCCTGCCAGCTCTCCAGAGAAAAAGCAAATGTAAAATGGTACAGAAACGGGAGAGAAATCAAAGAAGGCAAAAAGTAAGCAAAAGCTTCTCATTCTCTATTTCTGTAGCCATGTATTCACTTTCGACAATTTAGTGGTTCATTATGCAAGCTAACTGATAATTCAATCTCTTCTTCAGATACAAATTTGAAAAAGATGGAAGTACACATAGACTCATTATAAAAGACTGCAGGCTGGATGATGAGTGTGAGTACGCTTGTGGAGTAGAAGACAGGAAGTCCCGGGCGAGACTTTTTGTGGAAGGTACATATTAATTGAAAGGACAATTGTAATATTAGTTATCAATTTTTAAAAATGTATAATCAAAATACAAACATATTTGTATTTATTTCACATTTTATTTCCAGAAATTCCTGTTGAGATCATCAGGCCTCCTCAAGACATTCTCGAAGCCCCTGGTGCTGATGTTGTCTTTTTAGCTGAGCTCAACAAAGATAAGGTGGAAGTCCAATGGCTAAGAAATAACATGGTCATTGTCCAGGGTGACAAACACCAGATGATGAGTGAGGGAAAGATACATAGGCTACAGATCTGTGATATTAAGCCACGTGACCAGGGTGAATACAGGTTTATTGCCAAAGACAAAGAAGCCAGAGCGAAGCTTGAACTGGCAGGTAAATCCCTTTCTTTCATTCTGATATATCTTCACAATATCCCAGGTACTCTATAGATTTTAGATTTCACAGTTGTGTAGTGAGATAATAATTCGGAGAGCCTTTCATTTCTAGTAAGCTCTTCCCACATGTTAACTATTCTAATTTCTCTCACTACAAAGTAAGTGTCCTGAGTAAGAGGAAATTGATAGAATTCATCTTCACATGTCAGAACCTTGACAGTTCCTGGCACATGGCAACTGTTTGTTAATTCCTTGAACTAACCTATCACCCTAAGTGTCTTCCCAAACCTAAAGACAGCCCCACACTTTTCTACTTTCCAAACCGCTCCATGATTTTTAGGTGTGTTCTCACACTGAACCAAGACATCCTTATAGGTTGTCATTATGAAAAAGTAGTTAATTAGTGTACCTCTTGTACATATGAAAAAGTTTGTCTCACTGATCTTGAACTAAGTATGCAGTGCCTACTCCATCAAAAAAAAAAACATGTTTTGCACTATGCTGAGTTATTTTTGGCAAAGAATGGATGTTTTATGATTTCATGCCATCTTCAACCCTCTATTCTCCAAAATCTGATAATTTAGGAAAAAAAGAGGGGGGTATCAATGAGAACTCTAAGCCAGTTAGTGTTCTTTGCTGTTAAGTTATTGTGACATACTCCCAAGCATATCCAACCAATATACGCTAACAAATGCAGAGTAAAGAAGATATGATGTCGTTTGACTACAGTAAATCGTCGAAACTCAAAAACATTTGTATGTTATCTTTCTCACTAGCTGCACCGAAAATCAAGACAGGAGATCAAGACCTTGTGGTTGATGTTGGCCAGCCTCTGACAATGGTGGTGCCTTATGATGCCTACCCCAAAGCAGAAGCCGAATGGTTTAAAGAAAATGAACCTTTGTCTTCAAAAACTGTTGATACCACAGCTGACCAAACTTCTTTCAGAATTTTGGAAGCCAAGAAAGAAGACAAAGGAAGGTATAAAGTTGTGCTTCAGAACAAACATGGAAAAGCAGAAGGATTCATCAATTTAAAAGTTATTGGTAAGCCCTTGAGTCACTCAGACTTCATTGGCCAACCACAACTTAAAAGCATGATAAAATACTAAAAATTATTTTCTATGTGAATTTCAGATGTTCCTGGGCCAGTTCGTAACTTAGAAGTGACAGAAACATTTGACGGTGAAGTGAGCCTCGCTTGGGAAGAACCATTAACTGATGGTGGAAGCAAAATCATAGGTTACGTTGTTGAAAGACGTGACATCAAGAGGAAGACCTGGGTTCTGGCCACTGACCGTGCAGACAGTTGTGAGTTTACTGTCACTGGACTACAAAAAGGAGGAGTTGAGTACCTTTTCCGTGTGAGTGCAAGAAACAGAGTCGGCACTGGCGAACCAGTAGAAACTGACAATCCTGTAGAAGCAAGGAGTAAATACGGTAAGAAGTTTTTAAGTAAATAGCAAACTAGTTTATCTTTGCTTTTATCCCCAGTATAACCCAAAGCTCTTGTTTTCTTCTTCTGTGATGAAATCCAGATGTTCCAGGCCCTCCTTTGAATGTAACCATCACTGATGTGAATAGATTTGGTGTCTCACTGACATGGGAACCACCAGAGTATGATGGAGGTGCTGAGATCACAAACTATGTCATTGAATTAAGAGACAAGACTTCTATCAGGTGGGACACTGCCATGACTGTAAGAGCTGAAGACCTTTCTGCAACCGTCACTGATGTGGTGGAAGGACAGGAGTACAGCTTCCGGGTCAGAGCCCAAAACCGAATTGGAGTTGGAAAACCAAGTGCAGCCACACCCTTCGTCAAAGTTGCTGACCCAATTGGTAGGCGATTCAAAAAAAGAAAACAATTACTACATGAAATCCTGAAATTAGGCCTTCAATTAAAGTAAATAAAATTATATAAAAGCTAGTGAAACGGTACAGCATAAGAACAATTTGGACAAAATTGTAGAAATCCAGACTGTGCCTACATTTATTCAATGAATTCAGTAGTAAACCTATTATTTTTAATGAGGATGACAGAATTGATTCCAGCACTGCCTTAATAAGTTGTTACTAAATTAAATGGTATGCTCCAACTCTTTCATTCCAGAGAGACCAAGTCCTCCTGTGAATCTAAAGTCCTCAGATCAGACCCAGTCATCAGTTCAGCTCACATGGGAACCTCCTTTGAAAGACGGAGGAAGCCCAATATTAGGCTATATAGTTGAGCGATGTGAAGAAGGAAAAGATAATTGGATTCGTTGCAATATGAAACTTGTCCCTGAACTGACTTACAAGGTAGGGCATTTGCATCTTAAAAAAAAAAAAGAATATTCTGTGTATGATCATAGACTTAAATGTATACATTTTTTACAAATATTCATTCATAATTCTAGGTTACCGGATTACAAAAAGGAAATAAATATTTATATAGAGTATCTGCAGAAAATGAAGCTGGTGTTTCAGATCCATCTGAAATTCTTGGTCCTCTCACTGCTGATGATGCATTTGGTAAAAGGATATTTTATTTTTAGATCTGGGAATAGCACAGAGCTACTTTGGGGTAACAAGGACTTCAATATAGTACTGGAAACTCACTAATTTTTCTTCTTTGTAGTTGAACCAACAATGGATTTAAGTGCATTTAAAGATGGTCTGGAAGTTATTGTCCCAAATCCGATCAAGATCCTGGTTCCAAGTACAGGCTATCCAAGGCCAACTGCTACCTGGACTTTTGGAGACAAGTTACTAGAAGCAGGGGACCGTGTGAAAATGAAGACCATATCTGCCTATGCTGAACTTGTCATTTCTCCAAGTGAACGTCCAGACAAGGGCATTTACACACTAAAATTAGAAAATCCGGTGAAAGCAATTTCTGGGGAAATTGACGTCAATGTAATTGGTAAAGGAACTGAACTTTTGTTATCTAAGGTGATTTGGCAGTATTAACAAATATTGCTTCAAGCTATCAATGATACTGACTTGTGATTGCATTTTTTTCTTCAGCTCGCCCAAGTGCACCCAAAGAACTGAAATTTAGTGATATAACCAAGGACTCAGTACATTTGACTTGGGAACCACCTGATGATGATGGAGGAAGTCCATTAACTGGTTATCTTGTTGAAAAGCGAGAAGTCAGCCGGAAAACATGGACTAAAGTAAGTTTTGAGCAGTGATGCATCAGCTCCAGAAATGAGAGTGGGGGGAATCCCAGAAGGTTGGGATGCCATGCAAAACTTTTATGTGTCACATCTTTTTACCTTTACCTCACTGAAAATGTTCCAAAACTTTTAAAAAATGCATTGATGCTAATGCTTCCTAAGGTAGTTCAACCTAGCCTTGGTATAATTGCCTCATTTTGTGAGCCTTACCAAATTTTCAGCTAGGTTTGTTAAAAAATAAAACAAAACATACCTACTCACTTTGTACCTGATAAATACTAAATATGCTCCCATTAAGCTATAAGCCGTTCTTAAAAAAGTAAGTATTTATTTCCCTGGTGGTCACATCACTTCTCATTCCACTAGAATAACTTAGTTGGCCTAATCTCCTGTTTTTTCCTCCTTATGTTTATACTAGTTACTATTCTTTTTTTCCTCTTTTTTCTAACCCGGGTTCTGATATGATATACTAGTTACTATTCTTTGCCCTGATTTAAAATCATATTTCTAATAGCCAAGCAAGTAGAAAGAATCAACACCTCATTTGCCATCTTTTTTAATGTATACAAACTATGAAATAGTTTCTCCTTATATTGAGGGTCAAATATTATTATGTATCCTATTTTGCAGTTTTTCCCTCATATAAAATTAATGTAAGAATAATCCTGAACATTCATAACAACTTCCATTTGTATCTTTGCTCATGGTAAAAATCTTTTGACTTCAGGAAAGGGTTTTTGGGAAATAACTAATTAATTGTATTTCTTTGTCCCAGGTAATGGACTTTGTGCCTGACCTAGAATTCACAGTTCCTGATCTTGTTCAAGGAAAAGAATATTTATTTAAAGTCTGTGCTCGTAACAAGTGTGGCCCTGGAGAGCCTGCATATGTTGATGAACCTGTAAATATGTCAGCTCCTGCAAGTAAGTACATCCTTGATGATTTCTTACCTAACCTCGTGCTACCTCTTTTTGCTTTTAGACCTGGAGTTGAAGTTATGGGGCCAGGGAGGGGTTGACAATACGGAGATACTTCATAGGAGGCCTAAGCCTGACTCTCTCTTTCAAATGTTATAGCGGTACCGGACCCACCAGAGAATCTTAAATGGAGAGACCGAACAGCCAAGAGCATCTTCTTAACATGGGATCCCCCTAAATATGATGGCGGTTCACGCATCAAAGGATATATGGTTGAAAAATGTCCACGTGGTTCTGATAAATGGGTCCCCTGTGGAGAACCCGTTGCAGAAACAAAGTAGGTTTTCTAATTATTTGGCATGAGAGTGAATGTGTATTCCTACTCCTATTAAAATGGGCTTTCTTTGGGACAATTTAAGTGTTAGTTTTTTTCATTAAGAGTTCTCCTGGTGTGCCTGTCTGATTTTAAAAACTGCCCCTGAATGTACTCCTGCTCGAGGTTTACATTAGTTACAGCACTGAAGCAACGAGATTTAATTGAAAGACTAACTAGTATTATGCTAGTATGAACTAGCATGAATTTTGGAAAGATTATGAATACTACACAATGGAACAGATTATCTTTATGACAGTAAAATATCCTCTTTTGTCTTCTGACAGCATGGAAGTGACAGGTCTAGAGGAAGGCCAGTGGTATGCCTACCGTGTGAAGGCCTTGAACAGGCTAGGACCTAGCAAGCCAAGCAGACCCACAGAGGAAATCCAGGCTATCGACACACAGGGTATTTACTTTTGATCTTTGTCTTATCATTCAGTCCTCTGACCTTAATTATGCTTGAACTTGCTAACATCGTACATAATCTTTTCCAATTTAGAGGCCCCAGAAATCTTCCTCGATGTGAAGCTCCTTGCTGGTCTCACTGTAAAAGCCGGAACTAAGATTGAACTTCCTGCCACTGTAACTGGAAGACCTGAACCTAAAATAACTTGGACGAAGGCCGACACGATTCTGAAGCAGGACAAAAGAGTCACCATTGAAAATGTTCCTAAAAAATCCACAGTGACTATCGTCGATAGTAAGAGAAGCGACACCGGCAGGTACATCATCGAAGCTGTGAATGTCTGTGGCCGGGCCACTGCTGTGGCGGAAGTGAATGTCTTAGGTAAGAAAAGCTCTCACTTTAGAAGGGGACAAACTCACTTCAGCTACTTTCCTGAATAAAACATGGTTAAATTTTTTTTTTCTGCTTGTGTAATACCATCCACAGATAAACCTGGACCACCAGCTGCTTTTGACATCACAGATGTAACGAGCGAGTCATGTCTTCTAACATGGAACCCACCACGAGATGATGGTGGATCTAAGATCACAAACTATGTCGTGGAGAGAAGAGCTACTGACAGTGAAGTGTGGCACAAGCTCTCATCGACTGTCAAGGATACAAACTACAAAGCAACCAAATTAATACCCAATAAAGAATACATCTTCAGAGTTGCTGCAGAAAACATGTATGGTGTTGGCGAGCCAGTTCAGGCCACTCCAATAATAGCCAAATATCCATTTGGTAAGTTTCTCAATCAGTAGACCAAAAAAAAAAAAAGATGCTTATGTCAAATTTGCATTTAGGTATCATATTTATATGTAAAACATATAACATTTTATATCATTATCCTATCTATAGATCCACCTGGGCCTCCAACTCGCCTAGAACCTTCTGATATCACTAAAGATGCAGTGACTCTCACATGGTGTGAGCCAGATGATGATGGTGGCAGCCCAATCACTGGATACTGGGTTGAAAGATTAGACCCTGATACTGATAAATGGGTTAGATGCAATAAGATGCCAATAAAGGACACAACATACAGGTATGTCCAAAATCCTCATGCAGATGTTAAAACAGCAATATATTCAAATTATCACTCATTAATCACTTGTATCAAATTACAAATGATTATATATTACCATAAAATTTTTAAAATTATTTTTATTTATATTCCTATTAGCACATGATTTCAAAAATGATATAAATTCTATTCAAGAACACATTTCTTAGTTTACTATGAAATATTAACTTTCTGGAAGTTTCAAAGTGTTGGGCCCTGCAATATTATAATAATGATCATTATGATAGATATTATAATTGGATTGGTACATTTGTTCAAATCTAAAGTGACATTTAAAAAGCAAATTTAAATTTATATTGAAATATTTTCAGTTAAATTTCCAAAATCAGTTTTTCATAAGTTAGTCTCTTTTATGTAAAATAAATGTAGGTTTCTGCTTCTTACCATGATGTTACACATACACTTTGTTCTTAATTCAGAGTGAAAGGTCTCACCAATAAGAAAAAATACAGATTCCGTGTGTTGGCTGAAAATCTTGCTGGGCCTGGAAAACCAAGCAAATCAACTGAACCAATCTTAATAAAGGATCCCATAGGTATTATTTATGTAATTTTCTGTGGCTATTTTGAAGCTTATCTTAACTCCTTTTTGACAAACCTAAATAATGATTTCGTTGGCTCCCAGATCCTCCATGGCCCCCGGGAAAACCAATTGTAAAAGATGTGGGCAAAACATCATTAATGTTGCATTGGACAAAGCCAGAACACGACGGAGGGGCAAAGGTTGAGTCTTACATCATTGAAATGCTAAAGACTGGAACAGAAGACTGGGTCAGAGTGGCTGAAGGAGTTCCCACCACTCAGCACCTGCTTCCCGGGCTCATGGAAGGACAGGAATACTCATTCCGAGTTAGAGCTGTGAACAAGGCTGGGGAGAGTGAGCCCAGTGAACCCAGTGATCCCGTGCTTTGCCGGGAGAAGCTATGTAAGTCATTCGTGATGCCTGGGGTATAGAAATTCTTTTAATGTCTATGTGAGAACTATATAATATGAGAGACTATGAAAAATTCATCATTATTATTATGATTATTTCCTCCTTGCTATAGTGTCTCCTAGTGACTACCCAGAACATTCAGTGAAGACTATTGGACAATAAAAAAGTTGAATTTGTTTTTCTTTCCTTCTTATTCAGATCCTCCATCACCACCTCGCTGGCTTGAAGTTATTAATATCACAAAAAATACAGCAGACCTAAAATGGACAGTTCCTGAGAAAGATGGAGGGTCACCCATCACCAACTATATCGTGGAGAAGAGAGACGTGAGGCGGAAAGGCTGGCAAACCGTGGACACCACTGTCAAGGACACCAAGTGCACTGTCACCCCACTGACCGAGGGCTCTTTATATGTGTTCCGAGTTGCTGCAGAAAATGCTATAGGACAAAGTGACTACACTGAAATTGAGGACTCTGTCCTGGCCAAAGACACCTTTAGTATGCTCTCTAACTTAATCTTTGTGACAACATTTGTCATAGGTTATCACTATCCTTCTGATTTTTCTAATCATTATTTTGCTTTCAGCTACCCCCGGACCACCCTATGCTCTGGCAGTGGTTGATGTGACAAAACGACATGTTGACCTAAAGTGGGAGCCACCCAAAAATGATGGTGGAAGACCAATACAGAGGTAGAATTTTAATTAATTCATCAAGAATAACTTATACTTCACTGCAAATTCTTAACTTTATTTTTTTCATTAATGCTAATGAAATGCTTTGTTATTTCGATAGATATGTCATTGAGAAGAAAGAAAAGTTAGGTACCCGTTGGGTGAAAGCTGGAAAGACCTCAGGACCTGACTGTAACTTCAGGGTAACTGATGTCATTGAAGGAACAGAGGTCCAGTTTCAGGTTCGGGCGGAAAATGAAGCTGGAGTTGGTCACCCAAGTGAACCCACGGAGATCCTGTCAATTGAAGATCCAACAGGTAAGTGGTGCTGATTATACAAAGGATGTTGTGTAGAAATGGATGATGAGACTGCAGATGTGAATGCTTCCCTCTTTCCTCAGGTCCTCCCTCACCTCCTCTTGACCTACATGTGACTGATGCTGGGAGAAAGCACATCGCCATTGCTTGGAAGCCTCCAGAGAAAGATGGTGGAAGTCCTATCATAGGATACCACGTTGAAATGTGTCCAGTAGGCACCGAGAAATGGATGCGAGTTAATTCTCGCCCAATAAAAGACTTGAAATTCAAGGTTGAAGAAGGTGTTGTTCCTGACAAAGAGTATGTTCTGAGAGTGAGAGCTGTCAACGCTGTCGGTGTCAGTGAGCCATCTGAAATCTCCGAAAATGTGGTTGCCAAAGACCCAGACTGTAAGAACACAGTGTCTTTTATAGTTAATAAAATAGGCTTTACTCATGCACTGTATTTTGACATACTCTTTTTTTTTTTTCTCTTTTGGATGATATTTTACAGGCAAACCAACAATTGACCTGGAGACTCATGACATTATTGTTATTGAAGGTGAAAAGTTAAGCATTCCTGTTCCCTTCAGAGCTGTCCCAGTTCCAACTGTTAGTTGGCATAAAGATGGCAAAGACGTTAAAGCAAGTGATAGATTAACAATGAAGAATGATCACATCTCTGCACACCTTGAAGTTCCCAAGAGTGTCCATGCAGATGCTGGAGTTTATACCATTACACTGGAGAATAAGCTCGGCTCAGCAACTGCTTCAATCAATGTCAAAGTCATAGGTAATCATTCTTGGATGAAACACCAGACATTCTTCACATGTTGGGGAATTAGTTAACTTTACAGTGTTAGTGTAAATGGTTTCATGAATTGGCAATTTGTAAACTAAATTTCCCTTCAGATTATTTTGTTCCATGTGATTAAGTAAAGCAATTCTAAAGAGATGAAATTGCTGAACTCTGATTAAACTAATTTACATCAGTTTTAATTATTTGCATGTGAAATGCTAATTTAAATAAAATATACAGCATACCCAAAGAATGTTGAAATGACCAATATTCATTTAATTGTATAAATTCACATTTTTTTGATAATGTTCTCAACCAGGGCTAGTAACATTTTCTGCCCTCCCCCTAAATGATATTTGGAAATTTATGGGGCCATTCTCCTGGGCACAAAGACTCAGGGGGGTACTACTGACATTTAGTAATTGGGGGGCAAGGATGCTAAATGCTCTGCTGTGTGAGGGACATTCCAGCACACGAAAGATTATCCTACCCCAAATTGCAAATAGCCTCACTTATAAACAATGCATTATTAAAATGCTTAGTTTTCAGAATTACAATAATAATGATCAATTTTATTTGTACTAGGCCTACCTGGACCATGCAAAGATATTAAAGCCAGTGATGTGACCAAGAGTTCTTGTAAATTAACCTGGGAACCTCCAGAATTTGATGGTGGAACCCCAATTCTTCATTATGTCCTGGAACGCAGAGAAGCTGGGAGGAGGACATATATACCAGTCATGTCTGGTGAGAACAAACTGTCTTGGACTGTGAAGGATCTCATACCAAATGGTGAATACTTCTTCCGTGTTAAAGCAGTCAACAAGATTGGTGGAGGCGAATATATTGAACTGAAAAATCCAGTCATTGCTCAAGATCCAAAGCGTAAGTTTGAGCATAGATGTACTATGGCTAGGGATTAATATGCAATGTTTTTGTTTTAAGAAGATGGTTTTCCTGATATTAACAGTTTTTTCTTTGGTTCTTCAGAACCCCCTGATCCACCTGTGGATGTTGAGGTTCATAATCCTACAGCTAAGGCAATGACTATTACATGGAAGCCACCTTTGTATGATGGAGGGAGCAAGATAATGGGTTACATCATAGAAAAGATTGCTAAGGGTGAAGACACATGGAAGAGATGCAATGAGCACCTGGTACCAATCTTGACCTATACGGCAAAAGGACTTGAAGAGGGAAAGGAATACCAATTCCGTGTGCGAGCAGAGAATGCTGCTGGTATTAGTGAACCTTCTCGGGCCACTCCTCCAACCAAAGCTGTAGATCCTATTGGTAAGCCTTGTTCAATGAGGTTGCCACTTTCCATTTGTAAAACAAATGAAAATAGTGTTTTGTCAGATACTTTCATTAGAATTGAAAACAATTATTGTTCTTGATCATTATAGATGCCCCAAAAGTCATTCTGAGAACAAGCCTAGAAGTGAAACGAGGTGATGAAATAGCACTTGATGCAACTATTTCTGGATCACCTTACCCGACTATTACGTGGATAAAGGATGAAAACGTCATTACACCAGAGGAAATTAAGAAGCGAGTAGCAGCACCCATGGTTAGAAGGAAGAAGGGTGAAGTTCAAGAAGAAGAACCATTTGTCCTGCCTCTAACACAGCGTTTGAGTATTGACAACAGTAAACAAGGAGAATCTCAGCTACGTGTCCGAGACTCCCTCCGACCTGACCATGGCCTGTATATGATCAAAGCTGAAAATGACCATGGTATCGCAAAAGCTCCTTGTACTGTCAGCGTGTTAGGTAAATAGTTAAAACTATACTTTCCAATGGAAAAAAAGTCTATATAGGAGTTTTAGTAAAACATAAAAATAAGGAGTTTTGGGAGAGTTAAAAGAAGTAGGAAACAACTTCAAGAAGTTGTCCTCAGTCACATTTTATCTCCTGATAAACAAGAAATCAGCTGATGGTGTTTCCTATCAGCTGATGGGTCACAAAAATAGACAGATGTGGGAAAAGCAGAAATCATGTCAAAGGAGTATACTAACATTTACATTTTCCATAGCAACTATTTCTAAACAGATTTTTAATCACAATTCTCTTTTGAAATATTAGATACTCCAGGACCACCAATCAACTTTGTATTTGAAGATATTAGAAAGAACTCAGTCCTCTGTAAATGGGAACCACCACTTGATGATGGTGGCAGTGAAATCATAAACTACGTTTTGGAAAAGAAAGACAAGACAAAACCTGACTCAGAATGGATTGTTGTCACTTCAACACTTAGACATTGCAAATATTCAGTAACCAAACTGATTGAAGGAAAAGAGTACCTCTTCCGTGTAAGAGCTGAAAATAGGTTTGGGCCTGGACCACCATGTGTTTCCAAGCCACTTGTAGCTAAAGATCCATTTGGTAAGGTTCCTTTCACATCTAAAGTTTACTCTTTTTTTTACCATATACTTTGTTATATACATTATCACAACTTGTACAATTGAATTATCATTTCATATTAGGGAATTAATTCAAATATGTTATTATTTTTCTCAGAACCACCTGATGCACCTGATAAGCCCATTGTGGAAGACGTGACCAGCAACAGTATGCTAGTGAAATGGAATGAACCAAAAGATAACGGAAGCCCTATCTTGGGTTACTGGCTTGAAAAACGTGAGGTTAATAGTACACATTGGTCTCGTGTCAACAAAAGCCTCCTGAATGCTTTGAAAACCAATGTGGATGGCCTGTTAGAAGGACTCACCTATGTCTTCAGAGTATGTGCCGAAAATGCAGCTGGACCTGGAAAGTTCAGTCCACCTTCAGATCCCAAAACAGCACGTGATCCAATCTGTAAGTAATTCCTTAAGAAGACAGTGGAATAGAGTAAGGTACTGTACATTTTAAAGCCATCAGTGAGTTTGATTTGTGTACCTGCATTCATTCTAGCTCCACCCGGGCCACCTATCCCAAGAGTCGCTGACACAAGCTCTACAACTATTGAACTAGAATGGGAACCCCCAGCTTTCAATGGTGGTGGGGAAATTATCGGCTACTTTGTCGATAAGCAGTTGGTTGGCACAAACGAATGGTCACGCTGCACAGAGAAGATGGTCAAGGTCCGTCAGTACACTGTCAGGGAAATCCGAGAGGGTGCCGATTACAAACTTCGGGTGAGTGCTGTCAATGCTGCGGGTGAAGGACCACCTGGAGAAACAGAACCTGTCACTGTGGCTGAACCACAAGGTACTTAAAAGTTATTTGAATACAATTATGGACATTTTCTCAGTATGGGACTGTTTTTTCACCTTTCTTGGGCTAACATGTGACCGTTCTCTTACAACAGAACCTCCAAATGTGGAACTGGATGTTTCCGTCAAGGGTGGAATACAAATAATGGCTGGGAAGACTCTTAGAATTCCAGCTGTGGTGACTGGTCGTCCTGTGCCCACAAAAGTATGGACCATCGAGGAAGGGGAGCTGGATAAAGACCGCGTTGTAATAGAGAATGTTGGAACCAAATCTGAACTAATTATCAAGAATGCATTGAGAAAAGATCATGGCAGATATGTGATAACAGCTACTAATAGCTGTGGTTCCAAATTTGCAGCAGCCAGGGTAGAAGTTTTCGGTAAGGAAGGTTGTATGGATGTTCATAGGATTTTCCCAAGTGATATTATCTTATTACATTGATTTTTTTTTTGGCTTATTTTCTTTTGTAGATGTCCCTGGTCCAGTTGTTGACTTAAAACCCGTTGTAACAAACAGAAAGATGTGTCTGCTTAACTGGTCTGATCCAATAGACGATGGAGGAAGTGATATCACAGGCTTTATTATTGAAAGAAAAGATGCCAAGATGCATACTTGGAGACAGGCCATAGAGACTGAGAGATCTAAGTGTGACATCACAGGTCTTATTGAGGGACAAGAATATAAGTTCCGTGTTATTGCCAAGAACAAGTTCGGCTGTGGCCCTGCTGTTGAAATAGGACCAATTCTTGCCGTTGATCCACTAGGTAAAAGAGAAGGTTTTCATTCTGTTTATAAAATAAATACTGTTTTGCTTTTAGTTATATCATTTCTTTACTGAGCTTTACGGCTTCAAACTCCTACAAGTGTTAAGATCTACAGCTCGAGAGTAACAAGAAAAGTAAATCAAATAATTACTAGCAACTTTAAAGTGTGGGGCAAATGCAGCAGGCCCACGAGGTCAGCTACTCCTCCCACGGGGCCAAGTCCCTTAGATAGGGGTCACCACAGAGGATAAGAAAGTTGATGGGAAATAGAGAGAATAAAAGAATACACAGAGACTAAGGTATAGTTTATAGTTTTATATAAGAAGATTAGAATAATCACAGTGGGATACTTAGGCGACTAAACCATATCCCTGTGAATGGTTTAACAATATGATTAGATTCACATAGGTTTTTATAATCACAGATCTCACTAGTTGTCAGGGTAACATATTTGCATATCAGGAAATGCAGTTGCTAGGGGAGACAGGTAGTGGGTTGGGGTCAAAAGTCCTCTCAAAGGGCTACTAACAAGTCTTTATCTAGGTGAACAAACAGGTACAAAGTCTTTCAAGGGCTAACTTCTAACTTCTAAGAGGTAGTTATCAATTAACAAAGGTATAACAAAAGAGGTATAGTGACTCTATATTTCTTTGATTTAGTTATTATGGACTTAAAGGTAAACAGACAGTCAGGAGTGAACAGGAAGCCTGTTGTCTACAAACAGGTTGTTCATAACACAGAGGCAAGTCTCTGGGCAAAGTGCAGTCATTGTCTTCGGCTCCCATCCTGTGGGCCAGATATTTACCTTTGTCCTGTCTCTCAAGACCCAGGAAAGCCCCAAAGAGAGATAACTGGAAAGCCTCCCTGGAACGCATCCCTACTAGAGATTTGAGAGCTCTCCCATGATAACAGCTTCTGATAAGTGAACCATTGAGTTCACATATTCTTTCAGGGCAAAACCCTGCAAACTCCTGTTTCTGTCTTTAATAAAGCAATATTGGGTGATACAATAAAATAATGATCTTATGAATTACATCTTATTAATTCAATCATATTTCCCCAACATTAAAGATACCACATTTGCTATAATTTTCATGTGATTTTTGTCTCTAAGTATATTAATCATGCATGGTTTTGTGTACTGAAAAACTGGGATCTACTGGGCTTAATAATAACCTAGAAGTAGTTTAGAAGTATTCAGTCTTTCTAATGGAATACAATGGAGTAGGTTTTTAAAAGATTTAACAATTTAGTAGTTACAGAGAGTTGACCGTTTTTCTAAGAGATTACAGGCCAGATAATGGCCTTAGGATAAATGCCTCAGTCTTCCTCTACCCTCAAAAAATTCCTTCACTGGAAGGATAGGGAGGCCCCAAATCAGAGCCACCAAAGAATAGAAGACCACCCAGAGAAAAATCTCTCAAAAACCAATATAAAACACTAAAATTGCACACTGACATCCCATCTAAGAAACCAAGCCTTCTAGGAAGACCCATTCCTCATGAGACAGAAGAAGTTATTCCTTCACCACCATTCCCTGAAAAATAAAAATAAAAGAAATTACTTCCTACACCACTGTTACAGCTCGTCTCAGAATGTCCACTGTACCTCAAGCTGTGCCAGAGGCATCAGAACAGAGCTGGGCTTCCACTGCTTCTGGTTGCGTAACAGTCAGCTAGCGTGGCCAGGGTCTAGTTTCACCACTCAAAGCTTACTCTCTTAGTTCTGTCCTTCAGGACACAAAACTGCATTAGCATTAAATAAGTCCTCTTTCCACCATATTTTAAACCCACATGAGGAAACATGACTCAAAGTATGTTCAGTAGACGTATCTGCTATCTGTTAATAAAAGAAGAAACGCTTTACTCTCAGCTGGTCATTCAAAGGAAAACTTCCCAGACTTACTTTTTCCTAGTTCATTAAAATTAGAAGCTTTCCCAGTGATAGGGGCAAACAATCTAAAATGCTAAATGTGAAAAAGCATATGTGTCTCTTGATTTATTTTTAACTAGTAATCTTGATAAAAAGTTTGTTAAGAAAAATTCTGCTATAAGAATGCCTATGATTCTGGTAACTGATACATTTTAGAAAAGATTTTAAAGATGGATATAAGGTTATGCCAAACAGAAGCCTATTTTTTACATAATTAAGTTGGAGTAAAATATTATTTCTTATGTGAATATTTATCTTATGCTCATGATTTTACCTTGTCTCTGTCTAAAGGTCCCCCAACATCTCCCGAGAGGCTCACATATACAGAAAGGACAAAGTCCACTATCACTCTAGACTGGAAAGAACCCCGCAGTGATGGTGGAAGTCCCATCAAAGGATATATCATTGAAAAACGACGTCATGACAAACCTGACTTTGAAAGAGTTAATGCACGACTCTGTCCCAACACAAATTTTCTGGTTGAAAATCTTGATGAACACCAAATGTATGAGTTCCGGGTCAAAGCTGTCAACGACATTGGTGAAAGTGAACCGTCCCTGCCTCTTAATGTAGTCATACAAGATGATGAAGGTGTGGAATCTGAATATAACAATAATTTTAATGTACTTTACAGTGCTGCCTTTGTCCCATAAGTGGAGAAAATATCCTTATGACTTTTTTTTTTTCCTCTTTCCTTTCACCTTGCAGTGCCTCCAACTATTAAGTTGCGTCTGGCCGTTCGGGGTGACACTATCAAAGTTAAGGCAGGAGAGCCCGTCAACATCCCCGCAGATGTAACAGGCCTTCCAATGCCTAAGATAGAGTGGTCCAAGAATGAAACTGTGATTGAAAAACCCACAGATGCACTTCAGATAACCAAGGAAGAAGTATCTCGAAGCGAGGCAAAGACTGAGCTTATCATTCCCAAAGCAGTCCGGGCAGACAAAGGCACTTACACAGTTACTGCTTCTAATCGCCTTGGCTCAGTGTTCCGAAATGTTCACGTTGAAGTATATGGTAAGCAACTTGCTTTCTTATATGAAAAAGACATCCAGTGTCTGTTTAAGAATTGCCTTCTCAATCTCCTCTCTTGGTTCCTTTCTAGACCGCCCATCCCCACCAAGAAATCTTGCTGTTACTGACATCAAAGCTGAATCTTGCTACTTGACATGGGACATCCCCCTTGATAATGGTGGCAGTGAAATCACCCATTATGTCATTGACAAACGTGATGCAAGTAGGAAAAAGAGTGAATGGGAGGAAGTCACCAACACTGCTGTAGAGAGAAGATACGGGGTAAACTCTTCAAAATATTTTCTTATACACATTAAAGGACATGACTCCAATTTGACACCACTTTAGTATAACTTTAGAATTTAATAATCAAACTTAAAACCACACACAAAAAGCTGTTATTTTGTTATTGTGGTGTTTAGCACCAGGCACATAAGACCACTTAGTAAGTACTATTTGATATACAGATACTCTTTTACTTGAAAGATATGCTATTAGGTTCAATACCTTTACATTTTCTTATTTTTAAAAGGCTTTCTCTTTTCTTTGTCTTCCCATGTTTTGAGTCTATATATTTATTTCTTCTTATAGCTATCCCTCCCTAAATAAGCTGAGTTTTTAAATGAGTGAAAATCAATATAAGTATATTCTTTTCTAATAAATTTCTATCCGTCTAATTTCTAGATCTGGAAACTTATCCCCAATGGTCAGTATGAGTTCCGAGTCAGGGCAGTGAATAAATATGGAATCAGCGATGAGTGCAAATCGGATAAAGTGGTCATTCAAGATCCTTATCGCCTTCCTGGACCTCCAGGAAAACCAAAAGTTTTAGAGCGCACCAAAGGATCGATGCTGGTGAGCTGGACTCCTCCTTTGGACAATGGCGGCTCTCCAATTACTGGCTACTGGCTGGAGAAAAGAGAAGAGGGCGGTGCCTACTGGTCACGTGTTAGCCGAGCACCAATCACCAAAGTGGGATTGAAAGCTGTAGAATTTAATGTTCCCCGTTTGATTGAAGGCGTTAAATACCAGTTCAGAGCCATGGCAATAAACGCTGCAGGAATTGGCCCTCCCAGTGAACCATCAGATCCAGCTATTGCAGGAGATCCCATCTGTGAGTATGCTTCCATTTCGGGGACTCATTTCTAAAGGGCAAAGTCACCAAATGGGTAATTCTGCTCTTACATTTCTTGTATGTTTCTGGGCCAAATTATTTTATTTATTACAGTAAAAAGGTTCATATTCACGTAGAGTATCAGAAGTATATGTACGTATGTGCATGTGTGTGTATATATTATATATCTGTACATATACACCACACATATATATATACATAAACACATACATAAAATCATACATCTCTTAAACTCTTGGATTAAACCTAGTATTTTATAAGGAATCACAATTATAAAGAACTGCATTATAAACTCCTCTCTGCTCTGATACTTTAAATAAATTTCTGTCTCATTAGATACTGTGGAAATCATCTCTCCCACTAAACAGTCAGACCCTCCAGTAAGGAATCCAACAAAAACCAAAATGTTGTTAGCTTTTCAATAATATTATTGAACAAAGATATAATATTCTCATACACAGTCAATAAGGTCAAATAAAAGAAGGGAATTCTTCTGAAAGATCTATGAGCAGATCAATTCAAAAATTAAAATACTGTGGCCTTCTATTCACTCTATAATATATCTGATTAAATTCTCTGTAGAAGAAAAATTCAACTATTTGTTAAAAGAAAATTTTAAATACTCTTAAGTGCTATGTGGAACATACATACATATGCATGTAATGAGGTAGTCATTCATTGACTCGCAAACTAGTATTGAACGTGTGCTATATGCAAGGTTCTATACTAAAACTGAAGGGGTAAGAGTTATGATTAAAAAGAAAAATGGAGTAAAAGAATTTCTGTAATTGTAAAGCATTCTCAGAAATGTGAAGGATTGTAATGTGATTAGTATAGACATTGATCCTGCCCCTAAAGAGCATTAAGATTAGTTTGTGTTCAAAGGTTTACCAGGTAATGATGAAATCACTTTCAAATTTTCATATTATGATAAATTAAGTTGTCAGTAAAGAATATATTAGAATTGCTTCAAAGGGATCTCAAAAGTAAAATGGCTTTTCACCAATCATATGTAAATAGAATGAAAATCTAGCTAGAGATAGAAACAGGTTCTCTATTCCCCGTTAGTTGTTTGCTTTCTCTGTTTTTCCACTAATGTTAAAGGAAAATAGACTATTTCCTTTATTTCTCTTCTCTAGAAGATAATTTATTTACTTTTAGCATTCCTGTTTTAATATTTTAATACATTAAAAATAATATTTGATCATGTATAGTAAAAGATTCTTATGGCATGTAAATCTAGCATTCCATCACTTCACCTTCAAAACTTGATGTTTCTTTTTTTCCCTATTAGATCCACCTGGGCCACCTTCTTGCCCAGAAGTTAAAGATAAAACAAAGTCAAGCATCTCACTAGGATGGAAACCTCCAGCCAAAGATGGTGGCAGTCCAATCAAAGGATACATAGTAGAAATGCAAGAAGAAGGCAGTACTGACTGGAAACCAGTAAATGAACCGGACAAACTTATAACTTCCTGTGAATGTGTGGTGCCTAATCTGAAAGAACTCAGGAAGTACAGATTCAGAGTGAAAGCTGTCAACGAAGCTGGTGAATCTGAACCAAGTGATACGACTGGGGAGATTCCTGCCACTGATATTCTAGGTACTATTCTTTATTCAGTTTATGTATTCATCTTTTGATATTATTATGAAATTGATAATTTACTGAAGATATGTCACTTACTTTTTTTGACAAATGTTAAGTTAAATCCTGTTATATTATTCATGGTATTACAGAGGTACCAGAAGTTTTCATTGACATTGGAGCACAAGACAGTCTGGTTTGCAAAGCTGGGTCACAGATTAGGATTCCTGCTGTCATCAAGGGACGTCCAACACCAAAATCATCTTGGGAATTTGATGGAAAGGCAAAGAAGGCAATGAAGGTAAGAAAATTACAACTCTCCTGTGTCTCCAATTGAATCTCTGTAAGGAGTATTTAGACTACAACTGACTATATCTTCTCTTCTAATAGGATGGAGTTCATGATATACCTGAAGATGCACAGGTAAAAAAAAAAAATTAAATAATTTGGAATGTATTGAATAAATTCAATACTGCAATTCATTCAATACTTCAATTTCATTCAATATATGACTACTGTTTTCTCTATACAGCTGGAGACTGCTGAAAACTCATCAGTAATTATAATTCCGGAGTGTAAACGATCTCATTCAGGCAAATACAGCATCACAGCCAAGAATAAAGCCGGACAAAAGACTGCAAATTGCAGAGTTAAAGTGATGGGTGAGAAAGACTTTAAAAGTTTCTACAGAATAAGAAAATATTATTTTTAAACATCTAAGGAACGTTGTTTATATTGTGATTTGTATCCAACAGATGTACCAGGCCCACCCAAAGATCTGAAAGTCAGTGACATCACAAGAGGTAGTTGCAGACTTTCATGGAAGATGCCAGATGATGATGGAGGAGACAGGATCAAAGGCTACGTCATCGAAAAGAAGACTATTGATGGAAAAGCCTGGACTAAAGTCAATCCAAACTGTGGAAGCACCACATTTGTAGTGCCTGATCTCATCTCCGAACAACAATATTTCTTCCGCGTGAGAGCAGAAAACCGTTTCGGTATCGGCCCACCTGTGGAAACCATTCAGAGGACCACTGCCAGAGATCCAATATGTAAGTTTTAAAATCTGGATTTAAAATAGCTTCTCAAAATTGAAATATGTTGTTATAAACAATGCTTAACACTTCCTTTAACTGTTTTTACAGTTCCTCCTGATCCTCCTATTAAACTCAAGATTGGCCTCATAACGAAGGACACGGTTCACCTGTCATGGAAACCCCCAAAGAATGATGGGGGCTCCCCTGTCACCCACTATATTGTTGAGTGCCTTGCATGGGATCCTACTGGGAAAAAGAAAGAAGCATGGAAACAGTGTAACAAGCGTGATGTGGAAGATCTGCAGTTTACCGTTGAAGACCTCATAGAGGGTGGGGAGTATGAATTCAGAGTCAAAGCTGTGAACGCTGCAGGAGTCAGCAAACCTTCAGACACTGTCGGCCCTGTCATTGTCAAAGACCAGACATGTAAGTACCAACATATTGACAAATCATGTCTTCTGTATGGCTGCCTTCCTAGATATTTAATAATAGTCCAAAATTAAAAGAGATATATCTGTATATCAGGAAGCTACCATGGGTTGAGTGTAGACATGGGCACATTACTCAATTATTCATGCCCTCAACATTCACAGAATTATCATATTTCCTTACATGTTACCTTTTCCCTATTAAAGTAGATGATTTTTGTAACTTCTGTAGTTACCGTAATTTTCTCCATGGCAGGCTGTTTTATTTATCAGAAGTTAAAGCAATTCCTCTGCATGCTTCTCAAAAGGGACAGAAAGTAACTAGTCATTTGCTTAGCAACTACTGAGACCCATTTATCTTTACTATCAAGTTTATTTTTCTCTACATGAGAAAATGATATCTCCGTTTTAATAGATAAAACTTACATACAAATATGGTAATAATTCTTCCTCTAATTACTGTTACATCTTTACTGTTGTGTATGTGTTCAGTTCTCTCTTCTTCACTTAAGAGGGCTGTAGTCACCACCCTGTTTGCATAGTCTCATACTAAATTTGTGGAAAATGGAAAATTGCTTTGCCTCTACTAACAGCTGTATTTCTTAAAAGAGGAATTCACCCAGAGTGAACACTGTGGATCCCTTCATGACTCTGCATAAATAGTAAAGGGAATATCATGATAGAACTCTCAAGCCTAACCTACCACAGTCTTTACTTCTCTCTGCCCTTTTGTCAGAATAGGCACATGCATGATGATACCAGATAAGAGAGAGGCAGTCATTGATATATAGCCACATGTAGATTCAATAAAGGATGGTGACCACATGTGCCAGCTCACCAAACTAATGTGATAGTTTTAAAGACAGAGCCATTCTTTATATTGGGCTGAGCTACAAAGTCTGACTCCAGTAGATCCAAACAGCTTTATAGTCACTGTGAATTCTACTTTCTACCCTTTAGTGCTTTTTGCTCCTAATGACAACTTTTGTTTTTTTAAAAATCTAGGCCCACCATCAATTGATCTAAAAGAATTCATGGAGGTTGAAGAAGGAACTGATGTTAACATTGTGGCCAAAATTAAAGGTGTGCCATTCCCAACATTAACCTGGTTTAAAGCTCCTCCAAAGAAGCCTGATAACAAAGAACCTATTGTCTATGACACCCACGTCAACAAACTGGTGGTAGACGATACTTGCACTTTAGTTATCCCACAGTCTCGCAGGAGTGACACTGCCTTATATACCATCACAGCTGTAAACAATCTGGGAACAGCATCAAAGGAGATGAGACTGAATGTCCTTGGTAAAGATTGCATGGTTTGGTTGAAACTACATGTTTGTCTGTCCATAAATAATATTTGGCTTTAAAATCATGCAACTAATAAAGTGTTCCTTCTTTAAACCATTTTAGGTCGCCCTGGCCCTCCCGTGGGACCCATAAAGTTTGAATCTGTTTCAGCAGATCAAATGACATTATCTTGGCTTCCACCTAAAGATGACGGTGGGTCTAAGATTACAAACTATGTAATTGAGAAAAGAGAAGCTAACAGGAAGACATGGGTACGTGTCTCCAGTGAACCCAAAGAGTGCTTGTACACAATTCCTAAATTGCTAGAAGGCCATGAATATGTATTCCGAATCATGGCCCAGAATAAATACGGCATTGGAGAACCTCTTGACAGTGAACCCGAAACAGCAAGAAACCGCTTTTGTAAGTAGGACAACATTTTCACGTGCAAAGCCATTCTTACCTGTTTTTTTTTTAATTTCTTACAAATCAATATGATTTTGTTCTCAGCTGTCCCTGGAGCACCAGATAAACCAACTGTTAGCAGCGTGACTCGTAACTCCATGACTGTCAACTGGGAAGAGCCGGAGTATGATGGAGGCTCTCCTGTGACAGGGTACTGGCTAGAAATGAAAGACACCACTTCAAAGAGATGGAAGAGGGTTAACCGAGATCCTATCAAAGCTATGACTTTGGGTGTTTCTTATAAAGTGACTGGTCTTATTGAAGGTTCTGACTATCAGTTCCGGGTGTACGCAATCAATGCTGCTGGTGTGGGTCCAGCGAGTCTGCCATCAGACCCAGTGACTGCTAGAGATCCAATTGGTAAGCCTTGAAACCATTCCTTTTTCTTTAATCTTATTTTCCAAAAGTGCCATGGGAAAGTCAAGAATACTAATGTATACTGGTTATTTCTAGCCCCTCCCGGTCCTCCATTTCCCAAAGTAACAGATTGGACTAAATCATCTGCGGATCTGGAGTGGTCTCCCCCACTAAAAGATGGTGGATCCAAAGTAACTGGATACATCGTTGAGTATAAAGAAGAAGGAAAAGAAGAATGGGAGAAGGTAGCTAAAACTTGGCATTAAGGAAATGCACTATGAATAAACTAAAAATGTAGTAGTTATTTTCAATCCCATCAACTTACCTATATTTTTTGGATCGAGAAATCAGAAAAACTGAATAATTGTAACTGATAATCCAAACATCTGTTAATGTCAAAAATCTAATCAAAAGTTAAGTCATGTGATTGTTAACTTATCTTTTAGCTATAAACCCTGAAAAGGTGGAATAAATGAACACTACAGTTTTTTCAATCATTTGACAACAATTTTAAAGAATGCGTCCTGGCAAGTTATTCCATTCTTGTAATATCTGATCCCTGAGACCTAAACAAGCAACAAATTTCCCAAAGAGAATAGTTAAATAGGCTACTGGTTATGCTTTAAAAGGCCATTAAAGCGAGAAGGTACAAAGAACTATTCTAATTATAAAACGTTGATGGTTTTTCCCCAGGGTAAAGATAAAGAAGTAAGAGGAACAAAACTTGTTGTGACGGGATTAAAAGAAGGAGCATTCTACAAATTTAGAGTTAGAGCAGTCAACATTGCTGGCATTGGAGAACCTGGAGAAGTCACAGATGCCATTGAAATGAAGGATAGAATTGGTAATTATTAATACTTCAATTATTTCACCAATATTTATGTTTCAGATTGAAAATGAAAATTGCCCTTAAAATTTTCAATTGTTTCCCAGTTTCACCTGACCTTCAGTTAGACGCCAGCGTCAGAGACAGAATTGTGGTCCATGCTGGAGGTGTGATCCGAATCATTGCCTATGTGTCTGGAAAGCCTCCTCCAACCGTCACCTGGGACATGAATGAAAGAGCCTTACCTCAAGAAGCCACCATTGAGACCACAGCCATCAGCTCATCCATGGTCATCAAGAACTGCCAGAGGAGTCATCAAGGCGTCTACTCTCTTCTTGCCAAAAATGCAGGGGGAGAAAGAAAGAAGAGAATTATCGTTGATGTATTAGGTAAATACATTCAATTTGTCCATGTGACTCTTTAGCATTTTTATTGCATTTACAACAATGCTATTTTTTTTGTTGTTTTTTTTGCTTTTCTAGCTGCTTTTCTTTCAGTGAACAAAGCTATATTGTAATAAAACTATATTACAAACATTTTGGAAAATAAGAAAAGTCACCCACAATCACATTGACCATTATTAGAATTTTAAAAAATTTCCTCCTTGCTTTTTTATCCTATGCATATTCTATATGGCTGTACTCTTACTGTAAATAAAGTTGCGAATGCTGCTTTTTTATAGAACTCACCCCCATAAACATCTATTATGTTATATAGTTTTCATAAAAGCAATTTTCCTGCAAATGTACATGAATACTTAACAATTTGCCAATGTTGATTATTTTCACATCATTACTCTATCTCTATTGCTAATTTTCATAATAATGCAAAAACCCCTTTGAAGGGTTTCAGTATTCTAACTGAAGAGAAGCATCATATTTGGTTATCAACATTCCATTTCTAGTCACTGAATATAGAGTTGAACTCTACAAGGCTTTTTCATGCCTCTTGTTGGCTGCTCTATATCAGGGATTTGCCCAGAAAATGAAGCACTCCCATGCAGCGCTCTCTCTGAGCATGTCTCTAGGCACAGCGATACTCCAGCCACAGTTTTTACGTGAAAATAGCCAGTTCTCTAAGGAACACAATTAATATAAGAATGGCTTAAGGAAAAAGATTTCATTGAGCAACAGTTCTATAAGCTTAGGTTAGCTATAAGCATCTAAATACCCTTTTGCCTAACAGCTATAACTTTAGGTTGACAACTAGTGCATTTGCATGTTAAATTTCTAACCCTCTCAAAGTCATTTACAGTTCGAGGTCTTGTGTGCTGTTCACTGATGCACTGATCACACAGGGGAAAAAAGTCTCTCCCTCCTTCCCCCTTGGAGAGGAAACTAGCCACAAGAAGTGACCAGGCCACCCTTCACCCACCTCCTGTCTCCCTCTGTGTGTTCACCTCCCAGCAGCAACTTCCCATCCAACTCAAAAATTACTTTTAAAAAGCATTTTATTCTCCTTTCAGCTTCTACTAAAATCATGGCAACCAATAGCTGCAAAACTACTTTATTTAAAATGCGGTTGAATATAGATAGCGGGGGTATGGGGTAAACTCAATTAATAGGCACAAAATCTTATTTTATTCATAACAACATTTTGTCTCCTTTTTAAAAACAAAGGGTAATAAATGTTGAACATTATAGTTCATTGAAGACAAATAGCTTGAAATCTTTTCCTCTTATTTCCAGATGTGCCAGGTCCTGTTGGAATACCATTCCTAGCTCACAACCTAACCAATGACTCCTGCAAACTGACATGGTTTTCTCCAGAAGATGATGGAGGCTCTCCAATCACCAACTATGTCATTGAAAAGCGGGAATCTGACCGCAGAGCATGGACTCCAGTATCATATACAGTTACTCGACAAAATGCTACTGTCCAAGGCCTCATTCAAGGAAAAGCCTACTTTTTCCGAATTGCAGCTGAAAATAGTATCGGCATGGGCCCATTTGTTGAGACATCGGAAGCAGTTGTTATCAGAGATCCAATAAGTAAGTATACCTTGAAATAATTTTATGCTTAATGACTGCTTAATTCATTTAATAAAAGACTATGGTAACAAAATATGTGTATAAATACCATACATTTCATTCATTTGGCATGCAGTTTAGACAACTACTGGGTATCTGATTTGGACAGTGATTGTGAAAAAGATTTTAAAAACATATATGATTCATCAAATTCCTTCCATGTATGCTACGCTGATTTTTTTACATTTCCCACTTAAATAGAAACTTACTTCTTTTCCTAACTCTAAAACTACCAACTCTAGAGACCTTTCCTAAATTATTTAGCCTCAATGAAACTTTATTTCCTAATCTGTCAAATGAGGAGATTAGATTGTATTGGGTCCTTTTTAACTCTAATAGTTCTATGATGAGACCTCTTTTGTTTTTTATGGACATAGAGAGTTTAATGTTTAGATGCAATCCTCAGAAAGAAGCATTTACTACAGTTTATATTCTTAAGGTGACACTTTTTTCACTATAATGCTATACTCATACTTGCAGCTGTACCAGAGCGTCCTGAAGACCTAGAAGTCAAAGAAGTTACTAAAGATTCTGTAACTTTGACTTGGAATCCTCCTAAGTATGATGGTGGATCCGAAATTATTAACTATGTCCTAGAAAGCCGGCTCATTGGAACTGAGAAGTTCCACAAAGTTACAAATGACAACTTGCTTAGCAGAAAATACACTGTTAAAGGCTTAAAAGAAGGTGATACCTATGAGTACCGTGTCAGTGCCGTCAACATTGTTGGACAAGGCAAACCATCGTTTTGCACCAAGCCAATCACTTGCAAGGATGAGCTGGGTATGTGTCTACTACAGTTTACACTTTGAAAACTTGTACATTTGTTTATTTGTCATAAGACATCAGTACAAATGATTTGCCTGTATAATTATACATTTTAGCTCCTCCAACACTTGACCTCGACTTCAGAGATAAGATCACGGTTCGAGTTGGTGAAGCTTTTGCTCTCACTGGTCGTTACTCTGGCAAACCAAAGCCTAAGGTTTCCTGGTTCAAAGATGAAGCTGACATACTAGAAGATGATCGCACTCATATAAAGACTACTCCAACAACACTTGCTCTGGAGAAGATCAAGGCCAAACGTTCAGATTCTGGCAAATACTGTGTGGTTGTTGAGAACAGTACAGGCTCTAGGAAAGGTGTCTGTCAAGTTAATGTCGTTGGTAAGTATCCTTTAGCAAGAAGAATAGACCTTCTGTTCTTTCAAAAGCAGAACTGGAAATAACTTTTTGTGCTGTGATTTTTTTTTTTCTGCAGACCGTCCTGGACCACCAGTAGGACCAGTTATTTTTGATGAGGTGACCAAAGATTACATGGTTATCTCTTGGAAGCCTCCTTTAGATGATGGAGGCAGTGAAATTACCAATTATATTATTGAGAAGAACGAGTTGGGTAAAGACATTTGGATGCCTGTGACATCTGCAAGTGCCAAGACAACCTGCAAAGTTCCTAAACTGCTCGAAGGAAAAGATTATGTTTTCCGGATACGTGCTGAAAACCTGTATGGAATAAGTGACCCTCTGGTGTCTGATTCAATGAAAGCCAAAGATCGTTTCAGTATGCATTATGTTCCTTTTTAGTGATTTAGTGCTTGATATAGTTAATAGGGAGAATTAAGTTTCTAACACTTAACTAACATTTGTTATAGGGGTTCCTGATGCACCTGATCAGCCAATTGTTACAGAAGTTACCAAAGACTCCGCATTAGTAACCTGGAACAAGCCACATGATGGAGGAAAGCCCATCACGAACTACATCCTAGAAAAGAGGGAAACTATGTCTAAACGATGGGCTAGAGTTACCAAAGAGCCTATCCATCCATACACTAAATTTAGGGTTCCTGATCTTCTAGAAGGATGTCAGTATGAATTCCGGGTTTCTGCAGAAAATGAAATTGGTATTGGAGATCCAAGCCCTCCATCCAAACCAGTCTTTGCTAAAGATCCAATTGGTATAGTATTGATGCATTTAGTCAGTTTTCATATTATCCAACTTTGTTTTCAACTTGTATTCTAATTCCTGTTTTTTTTATTTTATTATGTAGCTAAACCAAGTCCACCTATTAATCCTGAAGCAATAGATACAACGTGTAATTCAGTTGATCTAACTTGGCAGCCACCACGTCATGATGGTGGGAGCAAGATTCTGGGTTATATTGTCGAGTACCAGAAAGTTGGAGATGAAGACTGGAAAAGAGCCAATCACACTCCTGAGTCATGTCCTGAAACTAAATATAAAGTCACCGGTCTCCGGGATGGTCAGACCTATAAGTTCAGAGTGCTTGCAGTCAATGAAGCTGGAGAATCGGATCCAGCTTATGTTCCAGAGCCAGTCCTAGTAAAAGACAGACTTGGTGAGTAAAATGTTCTCACCTGCATTTGGAAGGAAAATATGTATCTGATTGTATGTGCTTAACAGTGATAAGTATTCCTGAATCAAATCTGAACATACTGTTCTCTTTATTCTAGAACCCCCTGAGTTGATTCTTGATGCCAACATGACAAGAGAACAGTACATTAAAGTTGGTGATACTCTAAGACTTAGTGCCATCATCAAAGGAGTGCCATTCCCAAAAGTAACCTGGAAAAAAGGAGACAGAGAGCCTCCAACTAAAGCAAGAATTGATGTTACTCCAGTTGGTAGCAAGCTTGAAATTCGCAATGCTGCCCATGAAGATGGTGGAATATATTCCTTAACAGTGGAGAATCCAGCTGGTTCAAAAACTGTGTCAGTAAAAGTATTTGTATTAGGTAAGAATTTTAATACTTATGCCATTAAAAATAAATTTTTATACATTTTGAGCTCTTCTCTGATTAAGTCACTTATTTAACTGGTATTTAACACTTTCCAGATAAGCCTGGGCCACCTAGAGACCTGGAAGTCAGTGAAATTAGGAAAGATTCTTGTTACCTTACCTGGAAGGAACCACTGGATGATGGTGGTTCTGTTGTTACAAACTATGTAGTTGAGAGGAGGGATGTTGCCAGCGCCCAGTGGTCACCTATTTCAACTACATCAAAGAAAAAGAGTCACCTGGCTAAACATCTTAATGAAGGCAGTCAGTATCTCTTCCGAGTAGCTGCTGAGAACCAGTACGGACGTGGTCCTTTTGTTGAGACACCTAAACCCATCAAGGCTCTGGATCCTCTCCGTAAGTTGCTTTCTCTGGATATAAAAGTATTGTTTGGCTGTCTTTGAGAATACTACTTATTCATTATAACTTCTTCTTTTGCAAAGATCCCCCTGGGCCACCCAAGAACTTACACCATGTAGACGTTGACAAGACTGAAGTCTCCCTCGTTTGGAATAAGCCAGATCGTGATGGTGGCTCTCCGATCACTGGATATTTGGTAGAATATCAAGAGGAAGGCAGCCAGGACTGGATTAAGTTCAAGACTGTGACAAACTTAGACTGTGTTGTTACTGGACTACAACAAGGAAAGACATATATATTCCGTGTAAAAGCAGAAAATATCGTGGGTCTTAGTATCCCTGACACAACTATCCCAATAGAATGCCAAGAAAAACTAGGTAATTTGGGGATTGGCATTGTTACTTTATTTCTTCTTTAAACTATTCATATTGTGAAAATCAAAACCTAATGTCTTCATGTTTACTTTCCAGTGCCTCCATCTGTGGAGCTAGATTTGAAATTAATTGAAGGCCTTGTGGTAAAGGCTGGAACTACAGTGAGATTCCCTGCTATTATAAGAGGTGTACCTGTGCCTACTGCAAAGTGGACAACTGACAGGGTTGAGATTAAAACAGATGAACACTACACAGTTGAAACCGACAACTTCTCATCAGTACTTACCATTAAGAACTGCTTAAGGAAAGACACTGGGGAATATCAAATCACAGTTTCCAATGCAGCTGGTAGCAAAACAGCAGCCGTACACCTTACTGTCCTTGACGTTCCTGGTCCACCAACAGGTCCCATTAATATTCTGGATGTTACCCCTGAACACATGACGATCTCATGGCAGCCACCTAAGGATGATGGGGGAAGCCCTGTGATCAATTATATTGTTGAGAAAAAAGATACAAAGAAAGACACATGGGGTGTTGTCTCTTCAGGAAGCAGTAAGACAAAGCTGAAAATCCCACACTTGCAGAAGGGCTGTGAATATGTTTTCCGAGTTAGAGCAGAGAATAAGATAGGTGTTGGTCCTCCCCTTGACTCCGTACCTACAGTTGCTAAACATAAGTTTAGTCCTCCATCTCCTCCTGGTAAACCAGTGGTTACTGACATTACTGAAAATGCAGCAACAGTGTCTTGGACGCTGCCAAAATCTGATGGTGGTAGTCCAATAACTGGCTACTATGTGGAACGTCGAGAAATAACTGGCAAATGGGTGAGGGTCAACAAAACACCTATAGCTGACCTGAAGTTTAGAGTGACTGGACTCTATGAGGGAAACACATATGAGTTTAGAGTTTTTGCTGAAAATCTTGCAGGACTAAGCAATCCGTCTCCAAGTTCTGACCCAATAAAAGCTTGCAGGCCCATCAAACCACCTGGACCACCTATTAATCCTAAACTGAAAGACAAGAGCAAAGAAACAGCTGACCTAGTGTGGACAAAGCCTCTCAGTGATGGTGGCAGCCCCATTCTGGGGTATGTAGTGGAATGTCAGAAACCTGGCAAGGCACAATGGGATAGGATTAATAAAGATGAACTCATTAGGCAGTGTGCCTTTAGGGTACCTGGACTAATTGAAGGCAATGAGTACAGATTCCGTATAAAGGCAGCTAATATTGTGGGAGAGGGAGAGCCAAGAGAACTAGCAGAATCTGTGATTGCAAAAGACATCCTTCATCCTCCAGAAGTAGAACTTGATGTTACCTGTCGTGACGTTATTACTGTCAGAGTGGGCCAAACTATCCGCATTCTTGCTCGAGTCAAAGGCAGACCTGAACCAGACATAACATGGTCTAAGGAAGGCAAAGTATTGGTCCGAGAGAAGCGGGTTGACCTAATTCACGATCTACCTCGTGTTGAGTTACAAATTAAAGATGCTGTTAGAGCAGATCATGGCAAGTATATCATCTCAGCTAAGAACAGCAGTGGACATGCCCAAGGTTCAACCATTGTTAATGTCCTTGATAGACCCGGACCTTGTCAGAATTTGAGGGTTAGCAATGTAACCAAAGAGAACTGTACAATTTCTTGGGAAAACCCACTAGATAATGGTGGCTCAGAAATAACAAATTTCATAGTAGAATATCGCAAACCAAACCAAAAAGGCTGGTCAATTGTTGCTTCAGATGTCACTAAGCGATCAGTCAAGGCCAACCTTTTAGCCAACAATGAATACTATTTCCGAGTTTGTGCAGAGAATAAAGTAGGTGTTGGGCCAACCATTGAAACAAAAACTCCCATTCTGGCTATTAACCCCATTGACAGACCAGGTGAGCCTGAAAACCTTCACATTGCAGATAAAGGAAAGACATTTGTCTATCTAAAGTGGCGGCGGCCCGATTATGATGGTGGCAGCCCAAATCTATCCTATCATGTTGAGAGGAGGCTGAAGGGCTCTGAGGACTGGGAAAGAGTGCATAAAGGAAGCATTAAAGAAACCCACTATATGGTTGACAAATGTGTTGAAAACCAGATTTATGAGTTCAGAGTGCAAACAAAGAACGAAGGTGGGGAAAGTGACTGGGTGAAGACAGAGGAAGTCGTTGTGAAGGAAGACTTACAGAAACCAGTGCTTGATCTGAAATTAAGTGGCGTGCTCACTGTCAGAGCAGGGGAAACCATTAGACTTGAGGCAGGGGTTAGAGGAAAACCATTTCCAGAAGTTTTATGGACCAAAGACAAAGATGCCACAGACTTAACAAGATCACCAAGGGTCAAGATTGATACCAGCGGTGATTCATCTAAATTTTCTCTTACGAAAGCAAAACGAAGTGATGGTGGTAAATATGTAATTACAGCAACTAATACAGCTGGCAGTTTTGTGGCCTATGCCACTGTCAATGTTTTAGATAAGCCTGGGCCTGTAAGGAATCTGAAAATTGGTGATGTGTCCAGTGATAGGTGTACTATTCGCTGGGATCCACCAGAAGATGATGGTGGCTGTGAAATCCAAAATTATATTCTAGAAAAATGTGAGACCAAGAGAATGGTTTGGTCGACCTATTCTGCTAATGTCTTGACACCTGGTGCTACGGTAACACGTCTCATAGAAGGAAATGAATATATTTTCAGAGTCCGTGCAGAAAATAAAATAGGCACAGGGCCTCCAACAGAAACTAAGCCAGTCATAGCAAAAACCAAATACGATAGACCTGGTCGCCCTGATCCCCCAGAAGTCACTAAAGTAAGCAAAGAAGAGATGACTGTGGTTTGGAATCCACCTGAATATGATGGTGGAAAGTCTATCACAGGATACTATTTGGAGAAAAAGGAAAAACATTCAGTACGATGGGTCCCTGTTAACAAGAGTGCAATCTCTGAGAGACGTATGAAAGTGCAGAATCTCCTCCCAGATCATGAATATCAGTTCCGTGTCAAGGCAGAAAATGAAGTTGGAATTGGAGAACCAAGCTTGCCATCAAGACCAGTGGTGGCAAAAGACCCCATAGGTAAGATGTTCTTGTTTTTTCTGATACTAACCCAGCTCTTAATCTCAAGCACAGAGATATTAGATAAATAAGTTAAATCCATAACATCAAAACTCTATTTTAGCAAATATTTTTCCAAATAGACCTTTTACCAAACCACCTTTAATGTATAATGGTAGATTCTAATTTTTATGAAGGAAAATAAAGAGGACTCAGTAATTGAAAAATTGAATGTCTTATCTTTGATTATCCAAGATTATGTAAAACTACACATTAAAGTATCACTAGTATTAGATAACCATGTGTACATTTATTCTTGTATTTATTTTCAGAGCCTCCTGGTCCACCAACCAATTTCAAAGTGGTTGATACAACCAAACATTCCATAACTCTTGGGTGGGGAAAACCAGTCTATGATGGTGGTGCACCAATAATTGGATATGTTGTGGAAATGAGACCAAAAATAGCAGATGCATCACCCGATGAAGGCTGGAAAAGGTGCAACGCTGCAGCACAACTTGTTCGCATGGAATTCACTGTTACCAGCTTGGATGAAAACCAGGAATATGAATTCAGGGTGTGTGCCCAAAACCAAGTTGGCATTGGGCGCCCTGCAGAACTAAAGGAAGCTATCAAACCTAAAGAAATACTAGGTAAGGCCCTCCTTTCTCACTTGATTCATTCACACTTCATTTCTTCTGTTATTTTCCCATGTTCTGAAAAGTCAACTAATAACCTTCATGTCATCTGCAGAACCTCCGGAGATTGATTTGGATGCCAGCATGAGAAAACTGGTCACAGTGAGAGCAGGATGCCCTATTCGACTATTTGCCATAGTGAGAGGGCGACCTGCTCCAAAAGTCACTTGGCGAAAAGTGGGTATTGATAATGTGGTCAGAAAAGGACAAGTCGATCTGGTTGACACTATGGCCTTCCTAGTCATCCCCAATTCTACCCGTGATGACTCAGGAAAATATTCCTTAACGCTCGTGAACCCAGCAGGAGAAAAGGCTGTATTCGTAAATGTCAGAGTATTAGGTGGGTTGCTAAAATGCTTCTACCTTACTCTTCAAGAAGAAATTAGTTAATAAGGGTACTAAGGGGACATGTATATCTGATTTTGTGGTTCTTTACAGATACTCCTGGACCTGTGTCTGATCTGAAAGTTTCAGATGTCACTAAAACATCATGCCATGTGTCCTGGGCCCCTCCTGAAAATGATGGTGGGAGCCAAGTGACACATTATATTGTGGAGAAACGTGAGGCAGAGAGAAAGACGTGGTCAACTGTTACCCCAGAAGTTAAGAAAACGAGCTTCAACGTAACCAATCTTGTCCCTGGGAATGAGTATTTCTTCAGAGTAACTGCTGTCAATGAGTATGGCCCCGGTGTCCCAGCAGACGTCCCCAAACCAGTGCTTGCATCAGATCCTCTGAGTAAGTAATATCCTTTCTTCCTCCTTCTAACTCCAGTCCCCAATTTTAGGAAGGTCAAGATTCCAATACCATTTAATCCACTACTGAAGAGGATTTTGTTTGTGGAAACCCAAACAGTACAATAAATATCTAACTCACTCATGAGACATTTTTGATCTGTCTCATTTTGTACATTTTACTTTCAACATCCTGAACCACAGTTTCTATACACTTTGAAGCACATGGCATACTAAAACTCTTATGTACATTAACCAAGGGGGAGTTGATTAGGTTACCTAGATAATTTTCTAAGTTGTGTTTTCTTCTAGGTGAGCCGGATCCCCCAAGGAAATTAGAAGTGACTGAAATGACAAAGAACAGTGCCACATTAGCCTGGTTACCGCCCCTGCGTGATGGAGGGGCTAAAATCGATGGCTATATCATTAGTTACAGAGAAGAAGAGCAGCCTGCAGATCGCTGGACAGAGTACTCAGTGGTAAAAGATCTTAGCCTTGTTGTCACTGGCCTAAAAGAAGGAAAGAAATACAAATTTAGAGTAGCGGCCAGAAATGCCGTTGGAGTCAGTTTGCCGAGAGAAGCTGAAGGAGTATATGAAGCCAAAGAACAACTGTGTAAGTAGTTGTTCCTTCATTTATAGTATGTGATACAAGTTGATTAGATTTATTTTACATGTAGACATTTCTTCCCTGAGGAATCTAGCCCCAGAAATACTTGAAAAACAGTAGAGAACAGCAGTTTTCAAACATGTGGATCCATAACACATAGTAAATAAATTTTAAATCATGACACAATACAAGCACACACATATATATAACTAAAAAAAGTTTGCTGAAATAACCTATCCTTATTATATGTGCTGCCCTCTGATATTTTCTATTCTGTTCTCTTTTTTTTAATTGGCTTCATACAAACATTAATTTGAAACCATTAAGGGGTTATAACTCACAACTTAAAAAGCACCAGTGTAGCTCCCCACAAGAAGAAATGTAACACCAAAATTAATGTCTTTTAATTTTATTTTTAGTGCCACCAAAGATCCTTATGCCAGAGCAAATTACTATTAAAGCTGGGAAGAAACTCCGAATTGAAGCCCATGTATATGGAAAGCCTCATCCCACGTGTAAATGGAAAAAAGGAGAAGATGACGTTGTCACATCCAGCCACCTGGCAGTGCATAAAGCAGACAGTTCTTCAATTCTGATCATAAAAGATGTTACTAGGAAAGACAGTGGTTACTACAGCCTCACAGCAGAGAACAGTTCTGGGACAGACACTCAGAAAATCAAAGTTATAGTCATGGGTAGGTTAAGTGTTCAAATGACCCTTTAAATATAAAGGCCAGAAACATGTTTTTTCATCAGATCCCTATTCTTATATTTCTTTCCTCTTTCTGGTTCACACAGATGCCCCTGGGCCCCCTCAGCCTCCATTCGACATTTCTGATATAGACGCTGATGCCTGCTCCCTGTCGTGGCACATCCCTCTGGAGGATGGAGGCAGTAACATCACCAATTACATCGTGGAGAAGTGTGACGTAAGCCGTGGTGATTGGGTCATGGCTCTAGCATCAGTCACAAAAACTTCCTGCAGGGTCGGGAAACTGATCCCAGGCCAGGAGTATGTGTTCCGAGTCCGTGCTGAAAATCGATTTGGCATTTCAGAACCCCTCGTGTCTCCAAAGATGCTTGCTAAGTTCCCATTTGGTATGTTTTTTTCAGGGAGAAAAAAATGATGTTCTCTTTGCAGTCTGTTACTTAATATGTAGAAACTGACATTTCCCTTGTCTTCATCTCCAGGCGTTCCTAGTGAACCAAAGAATGCACGAGTCACCAAAGTCAACAAAGACTGCATTTTTGTCGCATGGGACAGACCAGACAGTGATGGAGGCAGCCCCATCACGGGTTACCTGATTGAACGCAAGGAAAGAAACAGTTTGCTCTGGGTGAAAGCTAATGATACTCTTGTCCGGTCAACTGAATATCCTTGCGCTGGCCTCGTAGAAGGTCTTGAGTATTCATTCAGAATCTACGCCCTAAACAAAGCTGGATCCAGCCCACCCAGCAAACCCACGGAATATGTAACTGCAAGAATGCCAGTTGGTAAGTATTTTTCTTTTTGGTATTATGGAGGCATATTTAAATATTGGAGTAGCTGAGGGATTACTACTCCTAGAAAGGAATATGTTCTCTCTGTGTCCTACTAAGAAAATGTACTTCATATAATTCTCTTGAAATTACATAGTAAAGACTCAAAAGTGCATACTGGTTGGATGATTATTAAAATGGGATGATTGTCATTTTGTTGAGCTTTTTATTTAGCAGCAGGGGTGATGATTGAAATGTAGAAGTACAAACTTCTGCTAGTAAGATAAATGCTGAGAATACCTCTTTTGGTTTTAGATCCTCCTGGAAAACCTGAAGTCATTGATGTCACCAAGAACACTGCATCCCTCATCTGGGCCCGTCCAAAGCATGATGGAGGCAGTAAAATCATTGGCTATTTCGTGGAAGCTTGCAAACTTCCTGGTGATAAGTGGGTACGCTGCAATACTACCCCTCACCAGATTCCCCAGGAAGAGTACACAGCTACTGGCTTAGAAGAGAATGCTCAGTATCAATTTAGAGCAATTGCCAGGACCGCAGTCAACATCAGCCAGCCTTCTGAACCTTCCGATCCAGTGACTATCCTCGCAGAAAATGGTAAGATTCTGTTGAGTGTTATAGGCAAAGATGTACAGCATTCATGATATTCATTTCTCCTAATAAAAAACTAAATCTATACCTGTGGAAAAAAGGAAAAATAAAATGATAGATACTCTGTATACAGACACCAAGAATTACGATTATAGAGAATCTTCAGAACATGCTAAATTAAAAAGCAGGCTGGAAAACTGTGAAAACTGTGTAATTTCAACAGTACACATAACAAAGAAATGCACCAAAATTGTTGAAATTATGAGTGATCTTTACCTTTTTCGTCATACTTTTAATTATCAAATTTCTACATTATAGCTGTATTTCTTTTATAATAAATACACTACTTGGTGGTTATCAGAGGCTAGAGGTGGGTAGGGGGAGTTGGGGTAAAGAGAGGTGTTGATCCAAGGGTACAAAGTTTCAGTTCCCCAGGAGAAATAGGTTTTAGTGGTCTGGTGCACAGCATGGTGACCATAGTCAATAACAATGTACTGTATATCTCAAAATTGCTAAACAAGTATATTTTAAATGTTACCACCACAAAAAAAAATGACAAGTAGATGAAGTGATGGATATGTTAACTAGCTTGATTTAATCATTCCACAATGTATACATATATCAAAACAACACATTTGTGCCCCATAAATATGAGCAATTATTATTTGTCTATTAATGATTTTTTAAATAAAATAAAAATCCCATTCTTGAAAGAAACAGTATATAAATGTTTTACTATTTTTAATAAGGATTATGTAATATAGCTTTGCAAATATTAAATCCTTTCATCTTATTTCTTTCCAGTTCCTCCCAGGATAGAGCTGAGTGTGGCTATGAAATCGTTGCTTACTGTGAAAGCTGGAACTAATGTTTGCTTAGATGCCACTGTTTTTGGTAAACCAATGCCAACAGTTTCATGGAAGAAAGATGGCACACTGATAAAACCAGCAGAAGGCATAAAGATGGCCATGAAGAGGAATCTGTGCACCTTGGAGCTATTCAGCGTGAACCGAAAGGACTCGGGAGACTATACCATTACTGCTGAAAATTCGAGTGGTTCCAAATCAGCCACCATTAAGCTTAAAGTTTTAGGTAACTATAGCATTTACTTAGATATTTTACTTTGGTTAATAGGATATATATAGGATTTACAAAGTAATATGTGAGAAAAGATACATATCCTAAAATATATTTCCTAAGCACAGAATTATTCTTATCATAGAACAACACCATTTTAGAGCTGAAAAGAGCATTAGAGATCACATATTCAGTTAGCTAATTTTACATATGAAGAAACTAAGATTCTAAAAACTTAAGTAACTTCTAAGGTCATACAGGAAATTGACTATATAAAGATTGCAACCCAAGTGTCCAGATCTCCACTCTGTACTCATTCCCCAGTTCACATAGTTTAGTGAAAGACTTCATTTGTCTTCCTTCTTCTTTCAGATAAACCAGGTCCTCCAGCATCTATTAAAATCAACAAAATGTATGCAGATCGTGCAATGCTTTCTTGGGAACCTCCTCTTGAAGATGGAGGCTCAGAAATCACCAACTATGTTATTGACAAACGTGAAACAAGCAGGCCCAACTGGGCTCAAGTCTCCGCCACGGTGCCCATCACCAGCTGCAGCGTGGAGAAACTTATTGAGGGCCATGAGTATCAGTTCCGTGTTTGCGCTGAAAACAAATATGGAGTGGGCGATCCAATCTTCACTGAACCAGCAATTGCTAAAAACCCATACGGTAGGAATACTGTCCTATGGTTTTTCATTTTACTTTTTAAATATTACCTTTCAGTTTGGGAAATTAACTTTTCACTCCATCTCTGCAGACCCACCTGGACGCTGTGATCCTCCTGTTATTAGCAACATAACCAAAGATCACATGACAGTCAGCTGGAAACCACCAGCAGACGACGGTGGCTCGCCCATCACTGGCTATTTGCTTGAAAAGCGTGAAACCCAGACAGTTAACTGGACTAAGGTCAACAGAAAGCCTATTATAGAAAGAACAATGAAAGCAACAGGTCTCCAAGAAGGTACCGAATATGAGTTCCGAGTTACAGCTATAAATAAAGCTGGACCAGGCAAACCCAGTGATGCATCCAAAGCGGCTTATGCTCGGGACCTTCAGTGTAAGTGTTCACGAAAGAGTTCCATACCCTGGGTTATAATCAGTTATTAAACAACCAGGTTTTAATAAAAATACTCTATTATTATTTATTCTCAGATCCTCCTGGCCCACCGGCTTTCCCTAAAGTATATGATACGACCCGTAGTTCTGTGAGTCTGTCTTGGGGCAAGCCAGCCTACGACGGCGGTAGCCCTATCATTGGTTATCTCGTTGAAGTAAAACGAGCTGACTCTGATAACTGGGTGCGGTGCAATTTACCAGAGAAGCTACAGAAAACCCGCTTTGAGGTCACTGGCCTGATGGAAGACACACAGTATCAATTCCGTGTGTATGCTGTTAATAAGATTGGATACAGTGACCCTAGCGATGTGCCAGATAAACACTACCCCAAGGACATCTTAAGTAAGTATTACCAGGAGAAATACATAAGGCTTTTCTTAGCAATCATATTCTAAGAGGGAGAATAAGAACTCCCTGATGTAGATTTATTTATTTACAAGGTTTAGAGTTGATAACTCTAGGAGTACATTTTAGGAGAGCTGGGTTGGTACTTTATGGTGTTGCAGAACTGGGCACATTGAATGCAAAGTGATTTGTGGCTTTGAGAAGCTTTTCATACAATATGACAATTTCACATCTTCAAAAGAATGTGGAATGTAGGAATTTTATTTTGAGAATAAGTAGGTCTTTTTAATTGAATAGTGAGCTATTTATCATTCTTATGGTTTTTATTTTCTCTTCCAATCCACCCTCTCCATAAGTATGTGATTGGTGTGCTCTCCACCTTAATTTCCCTCCTCCCTATTTCTTCTATTCACTTACTCTCCATAACAATTTCCCCTTTATTTGAAATACTTGGTATTATATTTCATTCTCTATGTACTTTTCTTCCTACAACGAAATAATAAAGACAGCCAGAGTATATGGCAGAGTACCTTCGCTGAATATAGAAAGGAAAAAAATACAAGAATGGAGAGAACCATTCTTTCTTTGAACTACTTTCTTTGAATATACGTAGAGTGTGAGAGTATGTCAGATTCATGAAAAGATGGGGTACAGATCCTTCAGGGAGAACTTGTTTAAGCCCAAAGAATATTGGAAAATGGAAAGATCAAAAAATTGTACAGAGTATTGGTTTTGGGGATTAAGAATGTTTTAAAGAAATAAGTTCTAGAAAAGAAACGCATTTTAGGAGTGATAAGGCCATCCCTTGGAAATACATTTGACCATTAAATTTTTATTATTTTACTTTCTTCACCCCAAAATTAAACAGTTCCTCCTGAGGGAGAACTTGATGCAGATCTAAGGAAAACACTCATATTACGTGCTGGAGTTACCATGAGACTGTATGTACCAGTAAGAGGACGTCCACCTCCAAAGATCACATGGTCTAAACCAAATGTCAATCTAAGAGAAAGGATTGGACTGGATATAAAGTCAACTGACTTTGACACTTTCTTGCGTTGTGAAAATGTGAATAAATACGATGCAGGGAAATATATCTTGACCCTGGAGAACAGCTGTGGTAAAAAGGAATACACCATTGTAGTGAAAGTGCTTGGTAAGTCTATTTGAAAAAAAAGAATCAGATATGTTTAAAAATAGAGTTATGTATTTTTTACATGTTCATTTCTTACTTATCCACTGTTTATCCAGATACTCCTGGACCACCCATCAATGTGACTGTTAAGGAAGTGTCCAAAGACTCTGCTTATGTCACCTGGGAGCCTCCCATTATTGATGGTGGAAGCCCCATCATAAACTACGTGGTAGAAAAACGTGATGCAGAGAGGAAGTCCTGGTCTACAGTGACAACTGAGTGCTCAAAAACAAGCTTCAGAGTATCTAACTTGGAGGAGGGAAAATCCTACTTCTTCAGGGTCTTTGCTGAAAACGAGTATGGCATTGGTGATCCTGGTGAAACACGGGATGCCGTCAAAGCTTCTGGTGAGCAAATGAGCTATCACTCCATCATTTTGAATGATGTCCTGCCTTGGTTTTCTGGGACTTAGACTCATCTTATCTCCTTTGCTTCAGAAACCCCTGGACCAGTTGTGGACCTGAAAGCAATATCTGTAACTAAGTCATCTTGTAAGATTGGCTGGAAAAAGCCTCGCAGTGATGGTGGAAGTCGAATTATTGGATATGTAGTCGATTTCCTGACTGAAGAAAATAAGTGGCAACGAGTTATGAAATCCCCACACCTACAGTACTCCACAAAAGATCTGAATGAAGGAAAGGAATATACCTTCAGAGTGTGTGCTGAGAATGAAAATGGAGAAGGAACCCCCAGCGAAATCACTGTTGTGGCAAAGGATGATGTTGGTAAGCCTCTACCTATACACCTTCGTTTTCCTTTTACTGTCATCAAAAGTGTGCTCTTGGGCCCCACTCACTGGCTTATCTAAAAGTCCCTTAAAAACTATAACGATCTGAAAAAGTTAACTGCCTGGCCTTAAAAATTACAACAACTTATCTCTGCTGTTTTGCAGTGGCTCCTGATCTCGACTTAAAGGATCTACCCGATTTGTGCTACTTAGCTAAGGAAAACAGCAACTTCCGTCTTAAGATTCCCATAAAAGGCAAGCCTGCTCCATCAGTATCTTGGAAGAAAGGAGAAGATCCTCTACCAACTGACACGAGAGTCAGTGTGGAGTCATCTGCAGTTAACACAACTCTTATAGTATATGATTGCCGAAAATCAGATGCTGGAAAATACACAATCACACTTAAGAATGTTGCTGGCACCAAGGAAGGAACTATCTCCATAAAAGTTGTTGGCAAGCCTGGCATCCCCACCGGGCCGATCAAATTTGATGAAGTCACAGCAGAAGCCATGACCTTAAAGTGGGGTCCTCCAAAGGATGACGGAGGTTCTGAGATCACCAACTATATCCTGGAGAAGAGAGATTCTGTAAACAATAAGTGGGTGACATGTGCCTCAGCTGTCCAAAAAACCACCTTTAGAGTAACCAGACTCCATGAGGGCACAGAATATACCTTCAGGGTCAGTGCTGAAAATAAATACGGTGTAGGAGAAGGCCTGAAATCAGAGCCAATTGTTGCTAAACATCCATTTGGTAAGTGTCTCAAAGTTGGAAAACATAAAGCAAAACATGGTTTTGGGGAGGTTCCTTATTATAAATTTTGCATTATCTATTTTTCCTAGATGTGCCTGATGCTCCCCCACCTCCCAAGATTGTGGATGTCAGACATGACTCCGTATCTCTAACTTGGACTGATCCCAAGAAAACTGGTGGCTCTCCAATTACAGGTATGTAGTTTGCTCTTATCCTACAATTTTTACATCAAAGTTCCTTCCAAATATTTCCCTGAAAACAGTTGAACATGTGCTCCCTATTAACAGCACTGTCTGCATTTTTCTTTCAGTCCATACAGCTAGTGTTTAATTTCATTGAAAACCTCCTAATGTAATAGATAATGAAGTCTTTCTTAGTGATAACATCTATTTCTGTAAGTTAAAATTGTTCAACAGAAGGGACAATAACTATACACATTCCAAGAGGAAAAAAAGGCACTATTCCTGGGTAATGTGTGGATACTAGCAATAATGATTATCTGTTCAATATATCCAAATATAAATAATTTGGGCAACAATATTTATATTATAAAATCAGGCTACATTTATACTTTCTACATGAATTGACACATCCCTGGGTTTTTTGCAGGGTATCATATTGAGTTCAAGGAAAGAAATAGCCTTTTGTGGAAGAGAGCTAACAAGACTCCAATAAGGATGAAAGACTTTAAAGTGACAGGACTAACAGAAGGTCTTGAGTATGAATTCCGAGTTATGGCAATCAATTTAGCAGGTGTGGGCAAGCCAAGCCTGCCATCAGAGCCAGTTGTGGCACTTGATCCAATTGGTAAGTCATTATACGAAGAAAAACCCAGGTGCATTTTCAGCATGAAGAAAACATTGGTATTTGTTTGACTGCTTATGTTTTTATGTTTTAGATCCTCCTGGAAAACCTGAGGTTATTAATGTAACAAGGAATTCAGTGACTCTCATTTGGACTGAACCCAAATATGACGGTGGTCATAAGCTAACTGGATATATAGTGGAGAAGCGGGATCTCCCTTCTAAGTCTTGGACAAAAGCCAACCATGTTAATGTCCCAGACTGTGCCTTTACTGTAACTGATCTTGTTGAGGGTGGAAAATATGAATTCAGAGTTAGAGCAAAGAATACAGCAGGTGCTATCAGTGCTCCATCAGAAAGTACAGGAACCGTTATTTGCACGGATGAGTATGGTAGGTCCATTTGATTTTTTATTCACTTTGTTAAAAAATAGCAAATTAAACCTCCTTAATTTTCTGACTTACATGAATTTTTTTTCCCCTTTGCAGAGGCACCAACCATTGTCCTTGATCCTACGATAAAAGATGGGCTAACAGTGAAAGCAGGGGATACCATTGTTTTGAGTGCTATTAGCATTCTTGGCAAACCCCTTCCAAAGTCAAGTTGGTCCAAGGCAGGAAAAGATGTTAGACCATCAGATATCACTCAGATAACTTCGACCCCAACATCTTCCATGCTTGCTATCAAGTATGCCACTAGAAAAGATGCTGGTGAATACACCATCACTGCTACCAATGCCTTTGGCACAAAGGAAGAACATGTGAAGGTAACAGTCCTTGATGTACCTGGTCCTCCAGGTCCTATTGAAATCAGTAATGTTTCTGCTGAGAAAGCAACACTTACATGGACACCTCCCTTGGAAGATGGCGGCTCGCCAATTAAGTCCTATGTTCTTGAAAAGAGAGAAACCAGCCGGCTTTTATGGACAGTGGTTTCTGAAGATATCCAGTCTTGCAGGCATGTGGCAACCAAACTTATCCAAGGAAATGAGTACATCTTCCGGGTCTCAGCTGTAAACCACTATGGCAAAGGAGAACCTGTACAGTCTGAACCTGTCAAAATGGTAGACAGATTTGGTACGTAGAGCATGTGAGGGAAGTGATACGGAAACATTTACAGCAGAGTTAGGAACTCATGGATTTCTCATAAATTTGTTTCTTTTTCAGGTCCCCCTGGCCCTCCTGAAAAACCAGAGGTATCGAATGTCACTAAGAACACTGCCACTGTCAGTTGGAAGAGGCCAGTGGATGATGGTGGCAGTGAAATCACAGGATACCATGTAGAAAGGAGAGAAAAGAAAAGCTTGCGATGGGTTAGGGCAACAAAGACTCCCGTGTCCGATCTCAGATGCAAAGTAACAGGACTGCAAGAAGGAAGCACCTATGAATTCCGTGTCAGTGCAGAAAACAGAGCAGGAATTGGTCCACCCAGTGAGGCTTCAAATTCTGTTCTAATGAAAGATGTAGCATGTTAGTATTTCTCCTTTTCAATACTGCTCATTCGGGAGTGCCAATATTTTACATAAACTATCCAAAAGCCAAACTCTCAATATACACTTTCATGTCTTTGTTTCTTTTTCAGATCCTCCAGGACCACCTGCAAATGCACGTGTCACTGATACCACCAAGAAATCTGCTTCTTTAGCATGGGGCAAGCCTCATTATGACGGTGGACTTGAAATCACAGGCTACATAGTAGAGCATCAAAAAGTAGGAGAGGAGGCCTGGATAAAAGATACAATAGGAACTGCTCTTAGAATCACTGAGTTTGTTGTCCCTGATCTTCAGACTAAAGAAAAATACAACTTTAGAATCAGTGCCATCAACGATGCAGGTGTTGGGGAGCCAGCTGTGATTCCAGATGTTGAAATTGTAGAACGAGAAATAGCTCCTGATTTTGAACTAGATGCTGAACTTCGAAGAACACTTGTTGTTAGAGCAGGACTCAGTATTAGAATATTTGTGCCAATTAAAGGTCGTCCTGCTCCTGAAGTGACGTGGACCAAAGATGACATCAACCTGAAAAACCGCGCCAACATTGAAAATACAGACTCATTTACTCTCCTGATTATCCCAGAATGTAACAGATACGACACCGGTAAATTTGTGATGACCATTGAAAACCCCGCTGGGAAGAAAAGTGGCTTTGTTAACGTCAGAGTCTTGGACACACCAGGCCCTGTCCTCAACCTGAGACCTACAGACATCACAAAGGACAGTGTCACCCTGCACTGGGACCTGCCTCTGATAGATGGAGGCTCACGTATAACAAACTATATTGTAGAGAAACGTGAAGCAACACGGAAATCTTATTCCACAGCCACCACTAAGTGCCATAAATGCACATATAAAGTGACTGGCTTGTCTGAAGGATGTGAATACTTCTTCAGAGTGATGGCAGAGAATGAATACGGAATTGGTGAGCCAGCAGAAACTACAGAACCCGTAAGAGCCTCTGAAGCACCATCACCACCAGACAGCCTTAACATCATGGACATAACCAAGAGCACTGTCAGCCTGGCATGGCCTAAACCCAAACACGACGGTGGCAGCAAGATCACTGGCTATGTGATCGAAGCCCAGAGAAAAGGCTCTGACCAGTGGACCCACATCTCAACTGTGAAAGGGTTAGAATGTGTTGTGAGGAATCTAACCGAAGGGGAGGAATACACCTTCCAAGTGATGGCAGTGAACAGTGCGGGGAGAAGCGCCCCTAGAGAAAGCAGACCCGTCATCGTCAAGGAGCAGACAATGCTTCCAGAGTTGGATCTTCGTGGCATCTATCAGAAATTGGTCATTGCCAGAGCTGGGGACAACATCAAAGTAGAAATTCCAGTGCTTGGTCGACCAAGGCCCACAGTGACATGGAAGAAAGGAGACCAAATTCTTAAACAGACACAGAGAGTTAATTTTGAAAATACAGCAACTTCAACCATCTTAAATATCAACGAGTGTGTCCGAAGTGATAGTGGACCCTATCCATTAACAGCAAGAAACATTGTAGGAGAGGTTGGTGATGTCATCACCATTCAAGTTCATGATATCCCAGGGCCACCTACTGGACCAATCAGATTTGATGAAGTTTCATCTGATTTCGTAACCTTTTCTTGGGACCCCCCTGAGAACGACGGAGGCGTACCAATAAGCAACTACATAGTGGAAATGCGGCAGACTGACAGTACTACCTGGGCCGAGTTAGCAACCACTGTTATACGCACTACCTATAAAGCCACCCGCCTTACTACCGGAGTAGAGTATCAATTCCGTGTAAAAGCTCAAAACAGATATGGAGTTGGACCAGGCATCACATCAGCATCTGTAGTTGCCAACTATCCATTTAAGGTTCCTGGGCCTCCTGGTACCCCCCAGGTAACTGCAGTTACCAAAGATTCAATGACAATCAGCTGGCATGAGCCACTTTCTGATGGGGGAAGCCCCATTTTAGGATATCACATTGAAAGAAAAGAACGAAACGGTATCCTCTGGCAGACTGTGAGCAAAGCATTAGTACCAGGCAACATTTTCAAATCAACTGGACTTACAGATGGTATTGCTTATGAATTCCGAGTGATTGCAGAAAACATGGCAGGCAAAAGCAAACCAAGCAAGCCATCTGAGCCCATGTTAGCTTTGGATCCCATTGACCCACCTGGGAAACCAGTACCTCTAAATATTACTAGACACACAGTGACACTTAAATGGGCCAAGCCTGAATATACTGGAGGCTTCAAAATTACCAGTTACATAGTTGAAAAGAGAGACCTTCCTAATGGCCGGTGGCTGAAGGCCAACTTCAGCAACATTTTGGAGAATGAGTTTACAGTCAGTGGTCTAACAGAAGACGCTGCATATGAATTCCGTGTGATTGCCAAAAATGCTGCTGGTGCCATTAGTCCACCATCTGAGCCATCTGATGCTATCACATGCAGGGATGACGTTGAAGCACCAAAGATAATGGTGGATGTTAAATATAAGGACACGGTTATATTAAAAGCAGGTGAAGCATTCAAGCTGGAAGCTGATGTTTCAGGTCGCCCACCTCCAATGATGGAATGGACCAAAGATGGAAAGGAGCTGGAAGGCACAGCAAAATTAGAAATAAAAATTGCAGATTTCTCTACTAATCTGGTAAACAAGGATTCATCAAGAAGGGATAGTGGTGCCTATATACTTACAGCAACTAATCCTGGTGGCTTTGCCAAACACATTTTCAATGTCAAAGTCCTTGATAGACCAGGCCCGCCTGAAGGACCTTTAGCTGTATCTGAAGTGACAGCAGAAAAGTGTGTATTGTCATGGTTGCCTCCACTAGATGACGGAGGAGCCAAAATTGATCATTACATAGTACAGAAACGTGAAACCAGCAGATTGGCATGGACAAATGTGGCCTCAGAAGTCCAAGTAACAAAACTAAAGGTCACTAAACTTTTGAAAGGCAATGAATACATCTTCCGTGTCATGGCTGTAAATAAATACGGAGTTGGAGAGCCACTAGAATCAGAGCCTGTGCTTGCAGTGAATCCTTATGGACCCCCTGATCCACCCAAAAATCCTGAAGTCACAGCTATTACCAAAGATTCGATGGTCGTCTGCTGGGGACATCCTGACTCTGATGGAGGAAGTGAGATCATCAATTATATTGTGGAACGGCGTGATAAAGCCGGGCAACGCTGGGTGAAATGCAACAAAAAAACTCTTACTGACTTAAGATATAAGGTGTCTGGACTGACAGAAGGACATGAATACGAGTTCAGGATTATGGCTGAAAACACTGCTGGAATTAGTGCGCCGAGTGCTACCAGTCCGTTCTATAAGGCTTGTGATGCTGTATTTAAGCCAGGCCCACCAGGTAACCCACGCGTTCTAGATACAAGCAGATCATCCATTTCAATTGCTTGGAATAAACCTACCTATGATGGTGGCTCAGAAATCACTGGGTATATGGTTGAGATTGCCCTGCCAGAGGAAGATGAATGGCAGGTTGTCACTCCACCAGCTGGGCTCAAGGCAACTTCTTATACCATCACCAACCTCATAGAGAATCAGGAATATAAAATCCGCATCTATGCCATGAATTCTGAAGGACTTGGGGAACCTGCCCTTGTTCCGGGAACTCCAAAGGCTGAAGACAGAATGCTGCCTCCGGAGATCGAACTGGACGCTGACCTGCGCAAAGTTGTTACTATAAGAGCCTGTTGCACCCTGAGACTTTTTGTTCCAATCAAAGGCAGGCCTGCACCTGAGGTGAAGTGGACCCGGGAACATGGAGAATCTTTAGATAAAGCTAGCATTGAATCTACAAGCTCTTATACCCTGCTTATTGTTGGAAATGTAAACCGATTCGACAGTGGCAAATACATACTAACTGTAGAAAACAGCTCAGGCAGCAAGTCTGCCTTTGTCAATGTGAGAGTACTGGATACCCCAGGCCCTCCACAGGATCTGAAGGTAAAGGAGGTCACCAAGACATCTGTCACCCTGACATGGGAGCCTCCTCTCCTGGATGGAGGTTCAAAAATAAAGAACTATATTGTTGAAAAGCGGGAATCGACAAGAAAAGCGTATTCAACTGTTGCAACAAACTGCCACAAGACTTCGTGGAAGGTAGACCAGCTTCAAGAAGGCTGTAGCTACTATTTCAGGGTTCTTGCTGAAAATGAATATGGCATCGGGCTGCCCGCTGAAACTGCAGAATCTGTGAAAGCATCAGAACGACCTCTTCCGCCAGGAAAAATAACTTTGATGGATGTCACAAGAAATAGCGTGTCACTCTCGTGGGAGAAACCAGAGCATGACGGAGGCAGCCGAATTCTAGGCTACATTGTGGAGATGCAGAGCAAAGGCAGTGATAAATGGGCCACCTGTGCCACAGTCAAGGTCACCGAAGCCACCATCACTGGGTTAATTCAGGGCGAAGAATACTCTTTCCGTGTTTCAGCTCAGAACGAAAAAGGCATCAGTGATCCCAGGCAACTGAGTGTGCCAGTGATTGCCAAAGATCTTGTCATTCCACCAGCCTTCAAACTCCTCTTCAATACTTTCACTGTCCTGGCAGGTGAAGACCTGAAAGTTGATGTTCCATTCATTGGACGCCCTACACCAGCGGTAACCTGGCATAAAGATGATGTGCCACTGAAGCAGACAACTAGAGTCAATGCAGAGAGCACAGAAAATAATTCACTACTGACAATAAAGGAAGCTTGCCGAGAAGATGTCGGCCATTATGTAGTCAAACTGACTAATTCAGCTGGCGAAGCTACTGAAACCCTTAATGTTATTGTCCTTGACAAACCAGGGCCTCCAACAGGACCAGTTAAAATGGATGAAGTAACCGCTGATAGTATTACTCTTTCCTGGGGCCCACCTAAGTATGATGGTGGAAGTTCTATCAATAACTACATTGTTGAGAAAAGGGAAACTTCCACAACCACCTGGCACATTGTGTCAGCTACAGTTGCAAGGACAACAATAAAGGCTTGCAGATTAAAGACTGGATGTGAATATCAGTTTAGAATTGCAGCTGAAAACAGATATGGAAAGAGCACCTACCTCAATTCAGAGCCTATTGTGGCCCAGTATCCATTCAAAGTTCCTGGTCCTCCTGGCACTCCTATCGTCACTGCTTCCTCCAAGGACAGCATGGAAGTACAATGGAACGAGCCAGTCAGTGATGGAGGAAGCAGAGTCATCGGCTATCATCTAGAACGCAAGGAAAGAAATAGCATCCTCTGGGTGAAGTTGAATAAAACACCTATTCCTCAAACCAAGTTTAAGACAACTGGCCTCGATGAAGGTATTGAATATGAATTTAGAGTCTCCGCAGAGAACATCGTGGGCATCGGCAAGCCAAGTAAAGTGTCAGAATGCTACGTAGCTCGTGACCCCTGTGATCCACCAGGACGGCCAGAAGCAATCATTGTCACAAGGAATTCTGTGACTCTTCAGTGGAAGAAACCTGCCTATGATGGTGGAAGCAAGATCACTGGCTATGTCGTTGAGAAGAAAGAATTACCCGACGGCCGCTGGATGAAAGCCAGTTTTACAAATATCATTGACACTCAGTTTGAAGTAACTGGCCTAGTTGAAGATCACAGATATGAGTTCCGGGTGATAGCTCGAAATGCTGCAGGAGTGTTTAGTGAGCCTTCAGAAAGCACAGGAGCAATAACAGCAAGAGATGAGGTAGAGCCACCACGGATAAGTATGGATCCAAAATTCAAAGACACAATTGTGGTGCATGCTGGTGAGTCATTCAAGGTTGATGCAGATATTTATGGCAAACCAATACCAACCATTCAGTGGATAAAAGGTGATCATGAGCTTTCAAACACAGCTCGATTAGAAATAAAGAGCACTGACTTTGCCACCAGTCTCAGCGTAAAGGATGCAGTTCGCGTCGACAGTGGAAATTACGTACTGAAGGCCAAAAATGTTGCAGGAGAGAGATCAGTTACTGTGAATGTCAAAGTTCTTGATAGACCAGGACCACCTGAAGGGCCTGTTGCTATCTCAGGAGTTACAGCAGAAAAATGCACACTTGCTTGGAAACCACCACTTCAGGATGGTGGAAGTGATATCATAAATTATATCGTGGAAAGGAGAGAAACCAGCCGCTTAGTTTGGACTGTGGTTGATGCCAATGTGCAGACTCTCAGCTGCAAAGTTACTAAGCTTCTTGAAGGCAATGAATATATTTTCCGTATAATGGCTGTAAACAAATATGGTGTTGGTGAACCACTTGAATCTGAGCCAGTAATTGCCAAGAATCCATATGTAGTGCCAGATGCACCAAAAGCTCCAGAAGTCACAACAGTGACCAAGGACTCAATGATTGTTGTATGGGAAAGGCCAGCATCTGACGGTGGCAGTGAAATTCTTGGATATGTTCTTGAAAAACGGGATAAAGAGGGCATTAGATGGACAAGGTGCCACAAGCGTCTGATTGGGGAGTTGCGCTTGAGAGTAACTGGACTCATAGAAAATCACGATTATGAGTTCAGAGTCTCAGCTGAGAATGCTGCCGGACTCAGTGAACCAAGCCTTCCTTCCACTTACCAAAAGGCTTGTGATCCTATTTATAAACCAGGACCTCCAAACAACCCCAAAGTCATAGATGTTACCAGGTCTTCAGTTTTCCTTTCTTGGAGCAAACCAATATATGACGGTGGCTGTGAAATCCAAGGATACATTGTTGAAAAATGTGATGTGAGTGTTGGTGAGTGGACAATGTGCACTCCACCAACTGGAATCAATAAAACAAATATAGAAGTAGAGAAGCTGTTGGAAAAGCATGAATACAACTTCCGTATCTGTGCTATTAATAAAGCTGGAGTTGGAGAACATGCTGATGTCCCTGGACCTATTATAGTTGAAGAAAAATTGGAAGCACCCGACATTGATCTTGACCTAGAACTAAGGAAAATTATAAATATAAGGGCAGGTGGCTCCTTGAGGTTATTTGTTCCTATAAAGGGTCGTCCTACACCAGAAGTTAAATGGGGGAAGGCAGATGGTGAAATACGAGATGCAGCTATAATTGATATCACTAGCAGTTTCACCTCTCTCGTTCTCGACAATGTCAACCGATATGACAGTGGAAAATATACTCTCACATTAGAAAACAGCAGTGGAACAAAGTCTGCCTTTGTCACCGTGAGAGTCCTAGACACACCAAGTCCACCTGTTAACCTAAAAGTCACTGAAATCACCAAAGACTCAGTATCAATTACGTGGGAACCTCCTTTGTTGGATGGGGGGTCCAAAATCAAAAATTACATTGTTGAGAAACGTGAAGCCACAAGAAAATCATATGCTGCTGTCGTAACTAATTGCCATAAGACCTCTTGGAAAATCGAGCAACTCCAAGAAGGTTGCAGTTACTACTTTAGAGTCACAGCTGAGAACGAGTATGGTATCGGCCTTCCCGCCCACACTACTGATCCAATTAAGGTTGCAGAAGTCCCACAACCTCCAGGAAAAATAACTGTGGATGATGTCACCAGAAACAGTGTCTCCCTGAGTTGGACAAAGCCTGAACATGATGGTGGCAGTAAAATCATCCAGTATATTGTGGAAATGCAAGCTAAACACAGTGAGAAATGGTCAGAGTGTGCTCGAGTAAAGTCTCTCGATGCCGTGATTACCAACCTAACTCAGGGAGAAGAATATCTTTTTAGAGTTGTTGCTGTAAATGAAAAGGGGAGAAGTGACCCTAGATCCCTCGCAGTTCCAATAGTTGCCAAAGATCTGGTCATCGAGCCAGATGTAAGACCTGCCTTTAACAGTTACAGTGTACAGGTTGGCCAAGATTTGAAAATAGAAGTGCCAATTTCTGGACGTCCTAAGCCAACTATTACCTGGACTAAAGATGGTGTTCCACTGAAGCAGACCACAAGAGTCAATGTTACTGATTCACTTGACCTCACCACACTCACTATCAAAGAAATTCACAAGGATGATGGTGGACAATACGGAATCACAGTTGCCAATGTTGTTGGTCAGAAAACAGCATCCATCGAAATTATCACTCTAGATAAACCTGATCCTCCAAAAGGACCTGTTAAATTTGATGAAGTCAGTGCTGAAAGTATTACAATATCTTGGAACCCTCCATTATATACAGGAGGCTGCCAAATCACCAACTACATTGTTCAGAAAAGAGATACAACCACCACCATATGGGATGTTGTTTCTGCTACTGTTGCTAGAACTACACTCAAAGTGACCAAACTGAAAACTGGTACAGAATACCAATTCAGAATATTTGCTGAAAACAGATATGGACAAAGCTTTGCCTTGGAGTCTGAACCAATTGTAGCTCAATATCCCTACAAAGAACCAGGCCCTCCAGGCACACCATTCGCCACAGCCATTTCCAAAGACTCCATGGTTATACAGTGGCATGAACCAATCAATAATGGTGGAAGCCCAGTCATAGGTTACCATCTTGAGAAAAAGGAAAGAAATAGTATTTTGTGGACAAAAGTCAACAAAACTATTATTCATGACACCCAGTTTAAAGCACAGAATCTCGAAGAAGGCATTGAATATGAATTCAGAGTTTGTGCGGAAAATATTGTTGGCGTAGGCAAAGCTAGCAAGAATTCTGAATGCTATGTAGCCAGAGATCCCTGTGACCCACCAGGAACCCCAGAAGCAATAATGGTTAAAAGAAATGAAATCACTTTACAGTGGACCAAACCTGTATATGATGGTGGAAGTATAATTACGGGCTATATTGTGGAGAAACGTGATTTGCCTGATGGTCGTTGGATGAAAGCTAGCTTCACAAATGTCATTGAAACTCAATTTACTGTGTCAGGTCTTACTGAAGATCAAAGATATGAATTCAGAGTCATTGCAAAGAATGCAGCTGGTACAATAAGTAAACCTTCTGACAGTACTGGACCAATAACTGCCAAGGATGAGGTCGAACTCCCAAGAATTTCAATGGATCCAAAATACAGGGACACCATTGTGGTAAATGCTGGAGAAACGTTCAGGCTTGAGGCTGATGTCCATGGGAAGCCCCTACCTACCATTGAGTGGTTAAGAGGAGAAAAGGAAATTGAAGAATCTGCTAGATGTGAAATAAAGAACACAGATTTCAAGGCTTTACTTATTATAAAGGATGCCATTAGAATTGATGGTGGACAGTATATTTTAAGAGCTTCCAATGTTGCAGGCTCTAAGTCATTCCCAGTAAATGTAAAAGTACTAGATAGACCAGGACCTCCAGAAGGGCCAGTCCAGGTTACTGGAGTCACTTCTGAAAAATGTAATTTAGCGTGGTCCCCACCACTTCAGGATGGTGGCAGTGACATTTCTCACTATGTTGTTGAAAAGCGAGAAACCAGTAGACTTGCCTGGACTGTTGTTGCTTCAGAAGTTGTGACCAATTCTCTGAAAGTTACCAAACTCTTAGAAGGGAATGAATACATTTTCCGTATAATGGCTGTCAACAAATATGGTGTTGGAGAGCCTTTGGAATCTTCACCAGTCCTAATGAAAAATCCATTTGTGCTTCCTGGACCACCGAAAAACTTGGAAGTCACAAACATTGCCAAAGACTCCATGACCGTCTGCTGGAACCGTCCAGATAGTGATGGTGGAAGTGAGATTATTGGTTACATTGTAGAGAAAAGAGACAGAAGTGGCATTCGATGGGTAAAATGTAATAAACGCCGCATTACAGATTTGCGTTTAAGAGTAACAGGATTAACAGAAGATCATGAGTATGAATTCAGAGTCTCTGCAGAAAATGCTGCTGGAGTTGGAGAACCAAGTCCAGCTACAGTTTATTATAAGGCTTGTGATCCTGTGTTCAAACCTGGCCCACCCACCAATGTGCACGTTGCAGACACCACTAAAAATTCCATCACACTTGCCTGGGGTAAACCCATCTATGACGGTGGCAGTGAGATCCTGGGATACGTAGTAGAAATCTGTAAAGCAGATGAAGAAGAATGGCAGATAGTTACTCCACAGACCGGCCTACGAGTCACTCGATTTGAAATTTCAAAACTCATTGAACACCAAGAGTATAAAATACAAGTCTCTGCTCTCAACAAAGTTGGTTTAGGTGAGGCTGCAACAGTTCCTGGTACTGTGAAACCAGAAGATAAACTTGAAGCTCCTGAGCTTGACCTTGACTCTGAATTAAGGAAAGGAATTGTTGTAAGAGCCGGTGGATCTGCCAGAATTCATATTCCATTCAAAGGTCGTCCAACACCTGAGATCACTTGGTCTCGAGAGGAAGGTGAATTCACAGATAAGGTCCAGATTGAAAAGGGAGTAAACTATACCCAACTCTCAATAGACAATTGTGATAGAAACGATGCTGGAAAATACATTCTCAAGTTGGAAAACAGCAGTGGATCTAAATCTGCTTTTGTGACTGTGAAAGTTCTTGACACCCCAGGACCACCACAGAATTTGGCAGTCAAAGAAGTGAGAAAAGATTCTGTCCTTCTGGTATGGGAACCACCCATCATTGACGGGGGTGCAAAAGTCAAGAATTATGTTATTGACAAACGTGAGTCAACCCGAAAAGCATATGCTAATGTGAGTAGTAAGTGCGGCAAAACAAGTTTTAAAGTGGAGAATCTTACAGAAGGAGCCATTTATTACTTTAGAGTCATGGCTGAAAATGAATTTGGAGTTGGTGTTCCAGTGGAAACTGTTGATGCCGTGAAAGCTGCTGAACCACCTTCACCACCAGGAAAAGTGACACTCACTGATGTGTCCCAGACCAGCGCATCACTTATGTGGGAAAAACCTGAACACGATGGTGGTAGCAGAGTTCTGGGGTATGTTGTTGAAATGCAGCCCAAAGGAACTGAAAAATGGAGTGTCGTGGCTGAGTCCAAAGTGTGTAATGCAGTTGTCACCGGTTTGAGTTCTGGACAAGAATATCAGTTCCGTGTCAAAGCTTATAACGAGAAGGGAAAAAGCGATCCAAGAGTGCTTGGTGTTCCTGTCATAGCCAAGGACTTGACTATACAGCCTAGCTTAAAGTTACCATTTAACACATATAGTGTCCAAGCTGGAGAAGATCTTAAAATCGAAATCCCGGTGATAGGCCGACCAAAACCTAAAATTGATTGGGTCAAAGATGGTGAACCTCTTAAACAGACAACAAGAGCAAATGTTGAGGAAACAGCTACCTCAACTATTTTGCACATTAAGGAATGTAACAAAGATGACTTTGGGAAATACACCATAACAGCAACAAATAGTGCAGGCACAGCCACAGAAAATCTCAGCATTATCGTTTTAGAAAAGCCTGGACCTCCAGTTGGACCGGTTCGGTTCGATGAAGTTAGCGCAGATTTTGTGGTCATATCTTGGGAACCTCCAGCTTATACTGGTGGCTGCCAAATAAGCAACTACATTGTAGAGAAGCGAGATACAACCAGCACCACCTGGCATATGGTATCAGCAACAGTTGCAAGAACAACAATTAAAGCGACCAAACTGAAAACAGGCACTGAGTACCAGTTTAGGATTTTTGCTGAAAACAGGTATGGAAAAAGTACCTCCCTGGATTCTAAACCAGTTGTTGTACAATATCCATTTAAAGAACCTGGGCCACCTGGAACTCCTTTTGTGACATCAATCTCAAAAGATCAAATGCTTGTGCAGTGGCATGAGCCAGTTAATGATGGAGGCAGCAAAGTTATTGGCTACCACCTTGAACAGAAAGAAAAGAGCAGCATTTTATGGGTCAAGGTAAATAAGACTCCCATTCAAGATACCAAATTCAAAACAACTGGGCTTGATGAAGGCCTTGAGTATGAGTTCAAAGTTTCTGCTGAAAATATCGTTGGCATCGGCAAGCCTAGCAAAGTCTCAGAATGCTTTGTTGCTCGTGATCCATGTGACCCACCCGGTCGCCCTGAAGCCATTGTTATTACAAGAAACAATGTCACACTGAAATGGAAGAAGCCTGCTTATGATGGTGGTAGCAAAATAACAGGTTATATTGTAGAAAAGAAAGATCTACCTGATGGCCGTTGGATGAAAGCCAGCTTTACCAATGTGTTAGAAACTGAATTTACAGTGAGTGGACTTGTAGAAGACCAAAGATACGAATTTAGAGTAATTGCAAGAAATGCAGCTGGCAACTTTAGTGAACCATCTGAAAGTAGTGGTGCCATTACTGCAAGAGATGAAATTGATGCACCAAATGCCTCTTTGGATCCAAAATATAAAGATGTCATCGTCGTTCATGCAGGAGAGACTTTTGCTCTTGAAGCTGATATCCGTGGCAAACCTATACCTGATATCGTCTGGTCAAAAGATGGAAAAGAGCTTGAAGAAACAGCTGCTAGAATGGAAATTAAATCTACTCTTCAGAAAACAACTCTTGTTGTCAAAGACTGTATACGGACTGATGGAGGACAATATATTCTGAAACTCAGCAATGTTGGTGGTACAAAGTCTATACCAATCACTGTAAAGGTCCTCGACAAGCCAGGGCCTCCTGAAGGGCCACTGAAAGTGACTGGGGTTACTGAAGAAAAATGTTACCTGGCATGGAACCCACCTTTGCAAGATGGTGGTGCTAATATTTCACATTACATCATTGAAAAGAGAGAGACAAGCCGACTCTCCTGGACCCAGGTTTCAACTGAGGTACAGGCCCTTAACCACAAAGTAACTAAACTTCTTCCTGGTAATGAGTACATTTTCCGTGTCATGGCTGTGAATAAATATGGAATTGGGGAGCCACTGGAATCTGAGCCTGTAATAGCCTGTAATCCTTATAAACCACCAGGCCCTCCTTCAACACCTGAAGTCTCCGCAATCACCAAAGATTCTATGGTAGTAACATGGGCTCGCCCCGTAGATGATGGAGGTGCTGAAATTGAGGGCTACATTCTTGAAAAACGAGATAAGGAAGGCATTAGATGGACCAAATGCAACAAGAAAACCCTGACAGATCTCCGGTTGAGGGTAACTGGTCTTACCGAAGGCCACTCCTATGAATTCAGAGTGGCTGCTGAAAATGCAGCTGGTGTGGGTGAACCTAGTGAGCCGTCTGTATTCTACCGTGCATGTGACGCGTTGTATCCACCAGGTCCACCGAGCAATCCAAAAGTGACAGACACTTCCAGATCTTCTGTATCCCTCGCATGGAGTAAGCCAATTTATGATGGTGGTGCACCTGTTAAAGGCTACGTTGTTGAGGTCAAAGAAGCTTCTGCTGATGAATGGACAACGTGCACTCCACCAACAGGATTACAAGGAAAGCAGTTCACAGTGACCAAGCTTAAAGAAAATACTGAATATAACTTCCGTATTTGTGCCATCAATTCTGAAGGTGTAGGTGAACCTGCAACTATACCTGGTTCGGTTCTTGCTCAGGAGAGAGCAGAGCCACCAGAAATAGAACTTGATGCTGATCTTAGAAAGGTGGTCGTTCTGCGTGCAAGTGCTACTTTACGCTTATTTGTCACGATCAAAGGCCGACCAGAACCTGAAGTTAAATGGGAAAAGGCCGAAGGAATTCTCACTGAGAGGGCCCAGATTGAGGTGACCAGCTCATTTACAATGTTGGTGATTGATAATGTCACCAGATTTGACAGTGGTCGATATAATCTGACATTAGAAAATAACAGTGGCTCCAAAACAGCTTTTGTTAATGTCAGAGTTCTTGATTCACCAAGTGCTCCTGTGAATTTGACTGTAAAAGAAGTGAAGAAAGACTCAGTGATACTGTCCTGGGAACCACCACTTATTGATGGCGGAGCTAAGATTACAAACTACATTGTTGAAAAACGAGAAACTACAAGAAAAGCCTATGCTACCATTACAAACAATTGCACGAAAAATACTTTCAAAATTGAAAATCTACAAGAAGGATGTTCTTACTACTTCCGAGTCTTGGCTTGCAATGAATATGGGATTGGTTTGCCAGCTGAAACAACTGAACCTGTTAAAGTATCTGAACCACCGCTCCCACCTGGAAGAGTAACTCTTGTTGATGTGACCCGTAATACAGCTACAATTAAGTGGGAGAAACCAGAAAGTGATGGTGGCAGTAAAATTACTGGTTATGTAGTTGAAATGCAGACTAAAGGGAGTGAAAAATGGAGCACTTGCACACAAGTTAAGACTTTAGAAGCAACTATATCTGGCCTAACTGCAGGAGAAGAGTATGTCTTCAGGGTAGCTGCAGTTAATGAAAAAGGAAGAAGTGATCCAAGACAACTTGGAGTGCCAGTAATTGCAAGGGATATTGAAATAAAGCCTTCAGTCGAGCTTCCTTTCCATACTTTCAATGTAAAGGCTAGAAACCAACTTAAAATTGATGTACCATTCAAAGGAAGACCTCAAGCTACTGTGAGCTGGAAAAAAGATGGTCAGGCTCTTAAAGAGACAACTAGAGTCAATGTTTCTTCTTCAAAAACTGTAACATCACTATCTATTAAGGAAGCTTCAAGAGAAGATGTTGGAACTTACGAATTATGTGTTTCAAACAGTGCTGGATCCGTAACAGTTCCTATTACCATAATTGTCCTTGATAGACCAGGACCTCCGGGTCCCATACGTATTGATGAGGTTAGTTGTGACAATGTAACCATTTCTTGGAATCCTCCAGAATATGATGGTGGCTGCCAAATTAGCAATTACATCGTTGAAAAGAGAGAAACCACTTCTACAACTTGGCATGTAGTTTCCCAAGCAGTTGCAAGAACATCCATTAAAATAGTTCGTCTGACAACGGGAAGCGAGTATCAGTTCCGTGTTTGTGCAGAAAACCGCTATGGAAAGAGTGCCTACAGTGAATCTTCAGCTGTTGTTGCGGAGTATCCTTTCAGTCCCCCAGGTCCTCCTGGTACTCCTAAAGTTGTGCATGCCACAAAATCTACCATGATTGTAAGCTGGCAAGTGCCAGTTAATGATGGGGGAAGTCGAGTAATTGGCTATCACCTAGAATATAAAGAAAGAAGCAGCATTCTTTGGTCAAAAGCAAATAAAATCCCCATTGCCGATACTCAAATGAAAGTCTCCGGCCTTGATGAAGGACTGATGTATGAGTATCGTGTATATGCTGAGAATATTGCTGGAATTGGTAAATGCAGTAAGTCTTGTGAACCAGTCCCTGCAAGAGATCCTTGTGACCCTCCTGGACAACCTGAAGTCACAAATATCACAAGAAAATCAGTGTCACTTAAATGGTCCAAACCACGCTATGATGGTGGAGCTAAGATCACAGGATACATTGTTGAACGCAGAGAACTACCAGATGGACGGTGGCTGAAGTGCAATTATACTAACATCCAAGAAACATACTTTGAAGTAACTGAACTTACTGAAGATCAGCGTTACGAATTCCGGGTTTTTGCAAGGAATGCCGCTGACTCAGTTAGTGAGCCATCTGAATCTACTGGACCGATCACAGTCAAAGACGATGTGGAGGCTCCAAGAATTATGATGGATGTCCAGTTCCGAGATGTTGTCGTTGTCAAAGCTGGAGAGGTCCTTAAGATAAATGCAGACATCGCAGGGCGACCTCTGCCAGTAATTTCCTGGGCCAAGGATGGTGTAGAAATTGAAGAAAGAGCCAGAACAGAAATTGTCTCAACAGACTCTAATACTTCCTTAACAGTAAAAGACTGTGTAAGACGAGACACTGGGCAGTATACACTAACCCTGAAGAATGTTGCAGGAACTCGGTCTGTGGCAGTTAATTGCAAGGTACTTGATAAGCCTGGCCCACCAGCAGGACCACTTGAAATAAATGGCCTCACCTCTGAGAAATGCTCTCTTTCCTGGGGACGTCCCCAAGAAGATGGTGGTGCAGATATCGACTATTACATCGTAGAAAAACGTGAAACAAGCCGCCTTGCATGGACAATATGTGAAGGAGAGTTGCGGACGACATTCTGTAAAGTAACCAAGTTACTCAAAGGCAATGAATATATATTTAGAGTAACTGGTGTTAATAAATATGGTGTTGGTGAGCCCCTAGAAAGTGTGGCTGTAAAGGCACTAGATCCATTTACAGTTCCAAGTCCACCCACATCTTTGGAAGTTACATCTGTGACCAAAGAGTTCATGACCCTATGCTGGGCAAGACCTGAGAGTGATGGAGGCAGTGAAATCTCTGGATATATAATTGAAAGGCGAGAGAAAAACAGCCTACTATGGATGCGTGTAAACAAAAAACCAGTTTATGATCTGAGAGTGAAATCGACAGGACTTAGGGAAGGATGTGAATATGAGTATCGGGTTTATGCAGAAAATGCTGCTGGCCTGAGTCTTCCCAGTGAACCCTCTCCCTTAATTCGGGCAGAAGATCCAGTGTTCTTACCATCTCCTCCATCCAAACCCAGAATTGTGGACTCTGGCAAGACTTCTATCACCATTAGCTGGGTTAAGCCTTTGTTTGATGGTGGGGCCCCAATAACTGGATACACTGTAGAATACAAAACATCTGATGAAACTGACTGGAAAACTGCCATTCAGAGCTTAAGAGGCACAGAATATACAGTAAGTGGACTAACAACAGGAGCCGAATATGTTTTCAGAGTAAGATCTGTCAATAAGGTGGGTGCTAGTGATCCCAGCGAAAACTCCGACCTTCAGATAGCAAAGGAAAGAGAAGAAGAACCTGTATTTGATCTTGACAGTGAGATGAAGAAGACCTTGATTGTCAAGGCTGGCTCCTCATTTACCATGACTGTGCCTTTCCGAGGAAGACCAGTACCCAGTGTCTCATGGAGCAAGCCAGACACTGACCTCCGCACTAGAGCTTACATTGATTCCACAGACTCTCGCACATCACTTACTATTGAAAATGCCAACAGAAATGATTCTGGAAAATACACATTAACAATTCAAAATGTTTTGAGTGCTGCTACACTGACTTTAGTTGTCAAAGTTTTAGACTCCCCAGGTCCTCCAGCCAATATTACTGTACACGATGTAACCAAAGAGTCTGCAGTATTGTCCTGGGATGTTCCTGAAAACGATGGTGGAGCGCCCGTGAAGAATTACCACATAGAAAAACGTGAAGCCAGCAAGAAAGCATGGGTCTCTGTGACCAACAACTGTAACCGCCTCTCCTACAAAGTTACCAACTTACAAGAAGGGGCTATTTACTACTTCAGAGTCTCCGGAGAAAATGAGTTTGGTGTTGGTGCACCAGCTGAAATGAAGGAAGGAGTTAAAATAACAGGTATGTTTTAAGAACAAGGTAATTGCACATGTCCATGGTTAATTTTGCTAGAATAGCATACATTATCCTAATTTGTCATTATTTAATCTTAAATGCTGTTGGTTCACACCCCTAACTTTTTATACTAAGGCACAAAATGAAATCTTTAACAGGGAAAGTTTTTCATTGATTTAAAAAAATAGAAATTTGAATAGCTAGAATTGGATAATATATGTTAAATTTAAGTATAATTGAATCTAACTGCATATACATGTGTGTATATATATAAGACATGTGCGTGCAGAACCTGATAAGTTTCTTATAAGATTGTTCATCTTGTTCCTCCTTTTTATACCCATGATGAATTTGGGGTAAATTTTATCATTTAGTCTAGGTACTTGGCACTTAATTTGAATTTGAATGCTGTAACATGTAAGGACATGGCTTGGGGGAGCTCTGGTCGTCTCAGAAGCCAAACTGGGTATATAAAAAGGAAGGAAGACTCAAATCAAAGTAAAAATGTGGCCTTCATTTAAAAGTTTTCTATTGACAATGCACGAAGAATGCACAGGAAAAAAATGTAATAAGTCTTCCCTTTCTTTTGATGCTTTATTTCCTTAGAAAAACCAAGCCCACCTGAAAAACTTGGAGTAACAAGTACATCCAAAGATAGTGTTTCCCTGACCTGGCTGAAGCCCGAGCACGACGGTGGAAGCAGAATTGTGCACTATGTTGTCGAAGCACTAGAAAAAGGACAGAAAAACTGGGTTAAATGTGCAGTGGTGAAGTCAACCCATCACGTTGTTTCTAGCCTGAGGGAGAATTCTGAATACTTTTTCCGAGTGTTTGCTGAAAATCAAGCTGGCCTGAGTGATCCAAGAGAGCTTCTGCTTCCTATTCTTGTTAAGGAGCACCTAGGTATTTCTAATTTTATGTAGAAGCAAAATTTGGAATTATTTGCATTGATTTAAGTTGATTTTTAGAAACTCTTTTTCACTTTCACTTTCCATACTCTTATTTTTCAGAACCACCTGAAATTGATATGAAAAATTTCCCAAGTCACACCGTATATGTTAGAGCCGGTTCAAATCTCAAAGTTGACATTCCAATTTCTGGAAAACCACTGCCCAAAGTGACCTTATCAATAGATGGTGTTCCCCTGAAGGCAACCATGAGATTTAATACTGAAATTACTGCTGAGAACCTGACCATCAATCTCAAAGAAAGTGTTGCTGCTGATGCTGGAAGATATGAGATCACTGCTGCCAACTCCAGTGGAACCACCAAAGCCTTCATTAACATCATCGTGCTAGACAGGCCTGGTCCTCCAACTGGCCCTGTTGTTATTAGTGATGTAACCGAAGAAAGTGTGATTCTCAAATGGGAGCCACCTAAATATGATGGTGGAAGTCAAGTTACCAATTACATTGTACTCAAGAGAGAAACAAGTACAGCAGCATGGACTGAAGTGTCTGCAACAGTTGCAAGAACCATGATTAAAGTCATGAAACTGACCACAGGAGAAGAATACCAATTCCGCATCAAGGCAGAAAACCGCTTTGGCATCAGTGATCACATAGATTCAGCTTGTGTGACTGTCAAACTACCATACAGTAAGTTGTCAAACTTTGCAAAGATCCCAGGTTTTCATGTACCATAAATGTTTTAAGTGTCTGTATTAATCTAGGGGATTTCTCTCTTTTATAGCAACACCTGGACCGCCATCTACACCATGGGTCACTAATGTTACTCGAGAAAGCATCACTGTGGCCTGGCATGAACCAGTGTCCAATGGAGGCAGTCCAGTCATAGGCTATCACCTGGAAATGAAGGACAGAAACAGTATTTTATGGCAAAAAGCCAACAAAATGGTCATCCGCACAACTCATTTCAAAGTCACAACAATCAGTGCTGGGCTTATTTATGAATTCAGGGTATATGCAGAAAATGCTGCTGGTATTGGAAAACCCAGCCATCCTTCGGAACCAGTCTTGGCCATTGATGCCTGTGGTATGTATTTGTCATGAGAAGGACAGTTCTGACAACTTAAAAATGCAAATCTTATTTCCAGAAAGCAAAATAATATTGGCATAGTGTTGCTAATCTGCTTTCTTTTATTACCACAGAACCCCCAAGAAATGTTCGTGTCACTGATATTTCAAAGAACTTTGTCACCCTTTCGTGGCAACAACCAGCTTTCGATGGAGGAAGCAAGATTACAGGCTATATCGTTGAGAGACGTGACCTTCCAGATGGCAGATGGACCAAGGCCAGCTTCACCAACGTTATCGAGACTCAATTCACTGTCTCTGGCTTGACTCAGAATTCCCAGTATGAATTCCGTGTCTTTGCTAGGAATGCTGTTGGTTCCATTAGCAACCCATCTGAGATTGTAGGCCCCGTTACATGCATTGATTCTTATGGTAAGCATTTTTAACACTCTGAATCCCAATGGCTATATAACTTAATCTTTTTCCTCATTTTTTCTGGTTCTAATCTGTAGAATAACTATTACTATGTGCCTTAATTATGTTTTTGGAAGAAATTATGAACTATCTGGGATTCTTAGGAAAATGCCTTAACCTTTCCAGGCCTCTTGACTTAACTGTAAAATGGGAGTTGGACTACAAGACACCTAACGGCCTTTCCAACTTCAACCTTTCATGAGTCTCTGATTGTATGAGTTAGTGCTTTCATTCTATTTTAAACTATCAGAATCAATAATTAAAACCATAGTTGAGTTTCCAGAGAAACTTAAATAAGTGGCAGACTAAATCACAGACACTTTGATGATGACAGTATTAGCAGCAGTTACCATTTATTGAATACTTTTCATGAATTCTCTCCCTTAGTTCTAACAGCCCTAACATTAGCTCATTTTACAGAAGAGACTGAGAGTGCTTATATAACTTCCCCAAGGTCAACCAGCTCATCAGCAATAGAATGAGGGATGGAGTGAGGATTAAAACAAACTTCAGAGCCCTCTGTATATCACTGTTAGTCCAAAATACATATATTTGACCATTCTGGAAACTAAGTGGTATATTCAACTCAACAATGGTTTGAAAATCAAAATGTTATCAGAGTCAGATACCCTGTGACACTTTTTCTAAAAGTTCTCCATTTTTAAAGAGGACGCTGAGCCCTCTAGTGTCTGGGACAAAAGTGTCCACTCCCATCCTCATGCTAAGAATCCCAGGGCTGCTCTTCATGAACCAGGCTTTGTGGACACTGACTCAGTCCTGGTGAGACTGCAAAGCGAGTCAGATTGAATTCTGTTTCTCAGTGGTTCTGAACAGTCTCACAAAAAATGTGTCCAGTGAGTATGTATCTCTGTGAGTAGAGAATTCAGACCTTCAGGAGAGTCTGATGTAAACTGGCCACACATGGATATCAGTGAACTGGGAAGGGAAAGGAAAAAGAATAGGAGGTGGTTAGAGGAAGAGGAAGGAGAAGCTAGAGTAAAAGAAAATGTACAACGCAGCTTCTTCAGTGGTGCTCTCACTACCATATCCCATTTCATCACTAGAATAGAACACTTAATAGACTTTAAAATACAGCTAAAAGACACTTACATCCCTGTGCAGTTAATGCAGTGTCACTGGGAAACAGAGCTTGTTCACAATCTTTCTTCCCTATCTGAGATAGAAGAGTGTTCTGTAAAATTTAAATTTTTAAAATAACAGGTGAATAGGATTACAACTACCATGTGTGTATACTGTGAATAAGATTAGAACTACTATGTGTATATATAAAATTTAATTTACTTTGAAGTTACTGCAACTATTTTTTTCATCCTTATGATATTTTAAATATTTCCCATCTCTTTTTCTTACAGGTGGACCTGTAATTGATTTACCTCTAGAATATACAGAAGTTGTCAAATATAGAGCAGGTACCTCTGTGAAGCTCAGAGCTGGCATTTCTGGCAAACCTGAGCCTACAATTGAATGGTATAAGGATGATAAAGAATTACAAACCAATGCACTGGTGTGTGTCGAAAACACCACTGACCTCGCATCTGTACTCATCAAAGATGCCAATCGCCTTAACAGTGGAAGCTATGAATTGAAACTAAGGAACGCCATGGGCTCAGCCTCAGCAACCATCAGAGTGCAGATCCTTGGTAGGTGCTGAATATAGACCAATGTCATATTTCATTTGCCTGCAGTGAAGTAATTTTAAATTAGTAGGCTTTTAAAAAGTACTAAGATATTGTTCTGTTTTTTCATTGGCAGACAAACCAGGACCTCCAGGTGGACCCATTGAATTTAAGACTGTCACTGCTGAAAAGATCACCCTTCTCTGGCGGCCTCCCACTGATGATGGTGGCGCAAAAATCACTCACTATATTGTGGAAAAGCGTGAGACGAGCCGTGTTGTGTGGTCTATGGTGGCTGAAAATTTGGAAGAGTGCATCATTACAACTACCAAAGTTATCAAAGGAAATGAATACATCTTCCGGGTCCGAGCCGTGAACAAATATGGAATTGGGGAGCCACTGGAATCTGATTCCGTTATAGCCAAGAATGCATTTGGTGAGACATGATTTCATTAGAAAACTAAAACGCATAAAAAATTTAAAAATATTCTGCTAGCCTGTGAATATGTCTTAAATAATTTTCTTTTGCATTACATCTTGTCTCCTTACCATCCTTTTCACAAGGTGTAAAATATAATGAATGAAAGTAATATTCTTGGATAGGATTTGAATATAGAAAGACAGAATTTATCAGTAATATTGATCCTTATGACTCATTTTCCTTCCTTTTTCTAAATAGTTACACCTGGGCCACCAGGCACACCAGAAGTGACAAAGATTACCAAGAATTCAATGACCATTGTCTGGAGCAGGCCAATTGCAGATGGTGGTAGTGAAGTCAGCGGCTACTTCCTTGAAAAACGAGATAAGAAGAGTCTGGGATGGTTTAAAGTACTGAAGGAGACTATCCGTGACACCAGACAGAAAGTGACAGGACTCACAGAAAACAGTGACTATCAATACCGAGTTTGTGCTGTAAACGCTGCTGGACAGGGTCCATTCTCTGAACCGTCAGACTTCTACAGAGCGGCTGATCCTATTGGTAAGTGCTCATACATGTAGCATCTTCACCCATATCTTCTTTTGTGTGACTAAATTGTACATGCATGTGTAATTACTGTACTGTGAATGGCCATTCCAGATCCTCCAGGTCCACCTGCTAAGATAAGAATCGCAGATTCAACTAAGTCATCCATCACTCTTGGCTGGAGTAAACCTGTCTACGATGGGGGCAGTGCCATTACTGGCTACGTTGTCGAGATGAGACAAGGAGAGGAAGAGGAATGGACTACTGTCTCTGCCAAAGGAGAGGTCAGAACTACAGAATATGTGGTATCTAACCTGGTACCTGGAGTCAATTACTACTTCCGGGTATCTGCTATAAACTGCGCTGGACAGGGAGAACCTATAGAAATGACCGAACCTGCACAAGCTAAAGATATACTTGGTATGTACCTACTGGTGTGTTTATGTTTTTATTTTTTTATTAAAGTGCTTCAAAAAAAATCCCTCATTTTCTTGCTTTTAAAATTCACTGTATATGTCCATTTTACGTCTACAGAGGAACCGGAGATCGACCTCGATGTGGCCCTCAGAACCTCTGTGATAGCTAAAGCTGGTGAAGACGTACGAGTGTTGATTCCCTTCAAAGGCAGACCTCCGCCAACTGTCACATGGAGAAAAGATGAGAAGAATCTTGGCAGTGATGCCAGATACAACATTCAAAACACTGATTTATCTTCATTACTCACTATTCCTCAAGTTACTCGCAATGACACAGGAAAATATATTCTCACAATAGAAAATGGAGTTGGCCAACCAAAGTCTTCAACTGTGAGTGTTAAAGTGCTTGATACACCAGCTGCCTGCCAGAAACTACAGGTTAAACATGTTTCTCGGGGCACCGTCACTTTGCTCTGGGAGCCTCCTCTCATCGATGGAGGATCTCCTATAATTAATTATGTTGTTGAAAAGAGAGATGCCACAAAAAGAACATGGTCTGTCGTGTCCCACAAATGTTCCAGCACATCCTTTAAGCTAAAAGACTTGTCAGAGAAAACGCCATACTTCTTCAGAGTTCTTGCAGAAAATGAAATTGGAATCGGTGAACCCTGTGATACTACAGAGCCGGTGAAGGCTGCTGAAGTTCCAGCTCCAGTACGTGATCTCTCAATGAAAGATTCAACAAAGACATCTGTTACCCTCAGCTGGACCAAACCTGACTTTGACGGTGGTAGCATCATCACAGATTACATTGTGGAAAGGAAAGGTAAAGGAGAACAAACATGGTCCCATGCTGGCATAAGCAAGGCATGTGAGATTGAGGTTGGCCAACTGAAGGAACAGTCAGTCCTGGAATTCAGAGTGTTTGCCAAAAATGAGAAAGGACTGAGCGATGCTGTCACTATTGGGCCAATTACAGTGAAAGAACTTGTCATTACACCTGAAGTTGACCTGTCAGAAATCCCTGGGGCACAAGTAAGCGTGAGAATTGGGCACAATGTGCACCTTGAATTACCTTATAAAGGAAAACCCAAACCATCTATCAGTTGGCTGAAAGATGGCTTGCCATTGAAAGAAAGCGAAAACGTTCGTTTCAGCAAAACTGAAAATAAAATTACTTTGAGTATTAAGAATGTCAAGAAGGAGCATGGAGGGAAATACACCATAATTCTTGACAACGCAGTGTGCAGAAACTCATTCCCTATTACAGTCATCACCCTCGGCCCACCGTCAAAGCCCAAAGGACCCATTCGATTTGAGGAAATCAAGGCTGACAGTGTCATCATGTCATGGGATGCACCTGAAGATGATGGAGGAGGAGAAATTACTTGCTACAGCATTGAGAAGCGGGAAGCTTCACAAACTAATTGGAAGATGGTCTGTTCAAGTGTTGCCAGGACAACTTTCAAAGTTCCTAATCTAGTCAAAGACTCTGAGTACCAATTTAGAGTTAGGGCAGAAAACAGATATGGAGTCAGCCAACCACTCGTCTCAAACATTATCGTGGCAAAACACCAGTTCAGGATTCCTGGCCCGCCAGGAAAGCCGGTTATATACAACGTGACTTCTGATGGTATGTCACTAACGTGGGATGCTCCAGCTTATGATGGTGGTTCAGAAGTTACTGGATTCCATGTTGAAAAGAAAGAAAGAAATAGCATCCTCTGGCAAAAAGTTAATCTATCACCAATCTCTGGAAGAGAATATAGAGCTACCGGACTAATGGAAGGTCTGGATTACCAATTCCGCGTGTATGCTGAAAATTCTGCTGGTCTGAGCGCACCTAGCGACCCAAGCAAATTTACCTTAGCTGTTTCTCCAGTAGGTAAGTGATTATAATTCACATATACTTAATTCAGCAGTTGAAGGTGTTAATAACAAATGAATCAAACACTGCTTTTCTTCTGTATCTTCTTGTCACTTGAGAACTGGTCATGTAAAGCCAGGGGAATGACTTTAAAGCAGTCTAATAAAACAATTTAAAGTTCTTTTTAAAGACTATAAAACAGAAAATTGAAACTCATGATGAAAATTAGTTTGGGGGATTTTATTCATTCTATTTTTCTTCCATTGATGATTAAGACCTGGTTACAGACCTAATGATGCATTTAACTGCCTTATAATTTTTTTTAGACCCACCTGGCACTCCTGACTATATCGATGTCACCCGAGAAACCATCACACTTAAATGGAACCCACCACTGCGTGATGGAGGCAGTAAGATCGTGGCCTACAGCATTGAGAAACGGCAAGGGAGCGATCGCTGGACTAGATGCAACTTCACTGACGTCAGTGAATGTCAGTATACAGTTACAGGACTTAGTCCCGGGGATAGATATGAGTTCAGAATAATTGCAAGAAATGCCGTTGGAACTATAAGCCCACCCTCACAGTCTTCTGGCATTATTATGACAAGAGATGAAAATGGTAAGCATTTACAATTGGTTTCCAATGTGACTTAGAGCATTCACATTTTAAAAAAATAATTTTGACTCCTGGTCTGCAAAATGGGAACAGAAACATCATTTCATACAGATTATGCAAGGTTGCTATGTAGATGAATTTGGTCTTTCTACCTTTCAGATGAATAGAAGAAAAAAGTAATTGGCATCAATTCTTTTTACCATGTCTATTATTTCACTCTATTCCCATACAAAAAGCATGCAGCAAGTACAAAGGAGATTTCAGCTTTGTAATTTTAGCCACTTAAAATAAATAAAGAAAAAGGCCCTCAAGAATAACTAGCCATCTTCACTGAAGTTATTAAAATACAAATACACTCAATAACTTAATCATCACCTTGCTTGGGTGCAGCTGATGGCCTCTTACAGGAACTGGTTTGAATATACAGCAGTATTAGGAAGCAAATGATCTGTAAATGTTTCCTTTATCTTTTTACAAAGAGCAATACATAATAAATAACATGTCAGACATAACAAAGAAAATAATCTAATAATAGACAAATATTTAACTCTATAGTCTAAATGCACAATTACTAATCCTACTTTCAAAATAGCCTTTGGTAGCATAGAAGTCATTACCCTTCCAGGCTTTATGATAGAGTGCTAATGAAAAATAAGTTTATGTATGTCTTTATTAAACCAGATTAATAAATAGTCATTCTATTTCTTTTATAGTTCCACCAACAGTAGAGTTTGGCCCTGAGTACTTTGACGGTGTCATTATTAAGTCCGGAGAGAGCCTTAGAATTAAAGCTTTGGTACAAGGACGACCAGTACCTCGAGTAACTTGGCTCAAAGATGGAGTAGAAATTGAAAAGAAAATGAATATGGAAATTACCGATGTCCTTGGATCCACCAGCCTCTTTGTTAGAGATGCTACTCGGGACCACAGTGGCATATACACAGTGGAAGCCAAAAATGTATCTGGTTCCACAAAAGCAGAAATTAGAGTGAAAGTACAAGGTACTTTTGAAATAACTTCTTAATGTTATAATTTATGAGACCTGGATTAGAGACCTGCCTAATTGTATTTTAATGGACAAGGAAAGGGAAACTAACTTCTGGAACCTTTTTCTTATAGATGCACCAGGAAAAGTAGTTGGGCCGATAAGATTCACCAACATTACTGGCGAGAAGATGACTCTGTGGTGGGATGCTCCACTCAATGATGGCTGTGCTCCTATCACCCACTACATCATTGAAAAACGGGAAACTAGCAGACTTGCTTGGGCACTAATTGAGGATAAATGTGAAGCCCACAGTTACACTGCCATTAAACTAATAAATGGCAATGAATACCAGTTCCGTGTTTCTGCAGTTAACAAATTTGGTGTTGGCAGGCCACTGGAGTCTGACCCAGTGATTGCTCAAATACAATACAGTAAGTTGGCATTTTTACTAAGTGGTACTATGGCATAAGATTAACTTTCCAAGCAAATGTGTCTAATTGGTTCTGGGTTTTGTTTTTGTTTTCATTTTACAGCTGTTCCTGATGCCCCTGGCACTCCAGAACCTAGCAATGTCACAGGCAATAGCATTACCCTGACATGGGCAAGGCCAGAATCAGATGGTGGCAATGAAATTCAACATTATATCCTTGAAAGAAGAGAAAAGAAAAGCACACGATGGGTAAAGGTCATCAGCAAACGACCCATCTGCGAGACAAGATACAAAGTCACCGGTCTGACAGAAGGCAATGAATATGAATTCCACGTCATGGCTGAAAATGCTGCAGGAGTAGGACCTGCAAGCGGCATCTCAAGACTAATTAAATGCAGAGAGCCTGTCAGCCCACCAGGTGCTCCCTCAGTGGTCAAAGTGACAGACACATCAAAGACAACTGTGAGCTTAGAATGGTCTAGGCCAGTGTTTGATGGTGGCCTGGAAATAATTGGATATATTATTGAAATGTGCAAAGCTGACTTAGGAGACTGGCACAAGGTGAATACAGAGGCATGTGTGAAAACAAGATATACAGTCACTGACTTACAAGCAGGAGAAGAATACAAATTCCGAGTTAGTGCTATCAACGGTGCTGGAAAAGGAGACAGCTGTGAAGTGACCGGCACAATTAAAGCAGTTGACCGATTAACAGCTCCTGAGTTAGACATCGACGCGAACTTCAAGCAGACTCACGTTGTTAGAGCTGGGGCCAGTATTCGCCTCTTCATTGCCTACCAAGGTAGACCTACTCCAACGGCTGTGTGGAGCAAACCGGACTCTAACCTTAGTATTCGGGCTGATATCCATACAACAGACTCCTTCAGCACCCTCACCGTGGAAAACTGCAACAGAAATGATGCAGGGAAATATACCCTAACCGTGGAAAACAACAGTGGTAGTAAGTCAATCACATTCACCGTAAAGGTGTTAGACTCTCCGGGGCCACCTGGCCCAATTACCTTCAAGGATGTGACCCGGGGATCCCTTACATTGATGTGGGATGCCCCTCTCCTTGATGGTGGTGCCCGAATCCATCACTACGTGGTGGAGAAACGTGAAGCAAGCCGCCGTAGTTGGCAGGTTGTCAGTGAAAAATGCACTCGTCAGATCCTCAAGGTCAATGACCTGGCAGAAGGCGTCCCATACTACTTCCGTGTTTTTGCAGAAAATGAGTATGGTGTTGGTGAACCCTATGAAATGCAAGAACCAGTTGTAGCCACAGAACAGCCTGCTCCACCTAAGAGACTTGATATCATTGACACTAGCAAATCCTCTGCAGTCTTAGCTTGGCTTAAACCTGACCACGATGGAGGCAGCCGGATCACTGGCTACCTGCTTGAAATGAGACAAAAGGGATCTAACTTCTGGGTGGAAGCTGGTCACACCAAACAGATGACTTTCACAGTGGAACGCCTTGTCGAGAACACTGAATATGAATTCCGTGTAAAGGCCAAGAATGACGCTGGCTATAGTGAACCCAGGGAAGCGTTCTCTTCTGTCATCATTAAGGAGCCTCAAATAGAGCCCACTGCTGACCTCACTGGAATTACCAATCAGCTTATAACTTGCAAAGCAGGAACCACATTTACCATCGACGTCCCAATCAGTGGTCGTCCTGCCCCCAGGGTAACATGGAAACTAGAAGAAATGAGACTTAAGGAAACAGATCGAGTGAGTATCACAACAACAAAAGACAGAACCACCCTGTCTGTAAAGGAGAGCATGAGAGGTGACTCTGGCAGATACTTCCTGACCCTAGAAAATACAGCTGGTGTTAAAACATTTACCATCACGGTCGTGGTCATTGGAAGGCCAGGTCCGGTAACTGGCCCCATCGAGGTCTCATCTGTCTCGGCTGAATCCTGTGTCCTGTCGTGGGCTGAACCTAAAGATGATGGAGGCACCGAAATTACTAATTACATAGTTGAAAAGCGTGAATCGGGTACAACAGCTTGGCAGCTTGTCAATTCCAGTGTCAAGCGCACTCAGATTAAAGTCACTCATCTCACAAAATACATGGAATATTCTTTCCGTGTCAGTTCAGAGAACAGATTTGGTGTCAGCAAGCCTCTTGAATCAGTACCAATAACTGCTGAACATCCATTTGGTAAGAAAAATGAAAATAATATTATTATTTCTCTATTATTAAATACTTCCCCTGAGTTTTATAAAACTGTACTCATATTTGATACCATTTTTTATATTTAGTCCCACCAAGTGCCCCTACCAGACCTGAAGTATACCACGTGTCTGCCAATGCCATGTCTATTCGTTGGGAAGAGCCCTACCATGATGGCGGCAGTAAAATCATTGGCTACTGGGTTGAGAAGAAAGAACGTAACACCATTCTTTGGGTGAAAGAAAATAAAGTGCCATGCTTGGAGTGCAACTACAAAGTGAGCGGTTTAGTAGAAGGGCTGGAATACCAGTTCAGAACTTATGCACTCAATGCTGCAGGTGTTAGCAAGGCCAGTGAAGCTTCAAGACCTATAATGGCTCAAAATCCAGTTGGTATGTATCAAAATTTAAGGATACCTTTGCTTATTATCACGGGTACTAGAACTCAGAGTTGTATTTTTTAACCTTAATTTTGCATCCCTTCTAGATCCACCAGGCAGACCAGAGGTGACAGATGTCACGAGATCAACAGTATCACTGATTTGGTCTGCCCCAGTATATGACGGAGGCAGCAAGGTTGTGGGCTACATCATAGAGCGTAAGCCAGTCAGTGAGGTAGGAGATGGTCGCTGGCTAAAGTGCAACTATACCATCGTATCTGACAATTTCTTCACCGTGACTGCTCTCAGTGAAGGAGACACTTACGAGTTCCGTGTGTTAGCCAAGAATGCAGCAGGTGTCATTAGCAAAGGGTCTGAATCTACAGGCCCTGTCACCTGCCGAGATGAATACGGTAGGAAATGGTCCATGTTCCCCTTTTTAAATGATCACAGTTTATGTGAAAATAAACTGTCAGATATTCATTTGCATCTATTTTCCCTCTTGACAGCTCCACCCAAAGCTGAACTGGATGCCCGATTACAGGGCGATATGGTTACCATCAGAGCAGGTTCTGATCTTGTTCTGGATGCTGCAGTTGGTGGCAAACCTGAACCCAAAATTATCTGGACCAAAGGAGACAAAGAACTAGACATGTGTGAAAAAGTCTCTTTGCAGTACACTGGCAAACGAGCAACTGCTGTGATCAAGTTCTGTGACAGAAGTGACAGTGGAAAATACACTTTAACAGTGAAGAATGCCAGCGGGACCAAGGCCGTGTCCGTTGTGGTCAAAGTGCTTGGTAAGCATGTCAGACGTCCTCGCATTTCCATAGCATTTTCAAGTATGGGCAGAAAGAATGGTCTTCATCATGCCTTGTCATTACACCTGTTTCAGATTCCCCTGGCCCATGTGGAAAGCTCACTGTCAGCAGAGTCACAGAAGAGAAGTGCACTTTAGCCTGGGCCCTGCCTCAGGAAGACGGAGGAGCAGAAATAACTCACTACATCGTGGAAAGACGCGAGACTAGCAGGCTCAACTGGGTTATTGTTGAAGGCGAATGCCCAACCCTATCCTACGTAGTTACCAGACTCATCAAGAACAATGAATACATATTCCGAGTGAGGGCAGTAAACAAATACGGCCCTGGTGTGCCTGTTGAAACACAACCAATTGTAGCCAGAAACTCATTCAGTGAGTATTAACACTTTTAAACAATTTGGTGCTCGAAATGTCATGGGATCGGGGGTGTCATGTCAATAGTGACTCTGTGCGATGTTGATCATCTTTATTTGCATAAAAATATCTACAGCTATTCCATCGCAACCTGGCATACCTGAAGAAGTCAGTGCTGGAAAAGAGCATATCATCATTCAGTGGACAAAACCTGACTCTGATGGTGGCAATGAAATCAGCAACTACCTAGTAGACAAACGTGAGAAGAAGAGCCTGCGCTGGACACGTGTCAACAGAGACTATGTGGTGTACGATACCAGGCTGAAGGTGACCAGCCTGATGGAAGGTTGTGATTACCAGTTCCGGGTGACTGCAGTGAATGCTGCTGGTAACAGTGAGCCCAGTGAAGCTTCCAACTTCATCGCATGCAGGGAACCCTCATGTGAGTTCCAAGAATTATGCATAAATCTAATGCCCATCAAAACCATATGACAAATAATTTTCCGATATGCCATTTCTAAGAATTTGTAGAATTCATGAATGGTCTCATATGCTTAGTAGAGTGATCTTAAATATACCCTAAGTCAGAGAACATTTTAACTTGTCAACTACAACTGTTGATAAGTTAGCAATTAGCATTGCTAAAAATTGTTGCAGTATTTTCCAATTAATGAAAAAAGTAATCTACTACCAATATGAAAGGTATACATTTTATAACTTTTCTTAAGAATAAAGAAAAATGCATTGTACTGATAATAAGTACTGAAAAGAAAAAAGGCAAAATCCCTATTAAAAAGAGGCTTAGCAGGAGCATAAAGTTTCTAGTATTTTAGTAAGTTTCTAGCAAAATAATCATCACAAGAGCTTCAAAAATAAGTGGCAAATCCTTTTACAGAGTCAGAGCCCAAGAACTAAAAGCAATAAGTCATTGGGACTGAACAGGGGAAGTTGAGGAAACTGATTCCCATATTCATTAGAAATGTAGAGGTGGCAAGTGATATTAACCCAGTGAAAGACAAGCAACTAAAGTCCTGAGAAAGGGAACTTTAAGTGATGAGCTTAGCTAACAGAGGAGAACACAGCAAAGCTAGCCAAAGTGGGAGGAAAGAAACATCTACCTTCCTAAAGCTATTTAATCCTTAAGATAATAATAATGACAATGTAGCATACAGTGCTGCCCTATAATATCAGAAGAGCCCAGTTACAAAGATTATCTTGGTGAGGGTAGACAAAGAGCAATGATGCGTTTATGAGTCTTGAAAACCAAAAATACAAATCTCAAAGCTTCCTTATTTGCATAATATTTGCATCCTGCTTTTTAAATTCCACAGACACCCCTGGACCACCTTCTGCTCCAAGAGTTGTGGATACCACCAAGTACAGCATTAGTCTGGCATGGACCAAGCCCATGTACGACGGTGGTACTGACATCATAGGATACGTTCTGGAAATGCAAGAGGAGAATGCTGATCAGTGGTACCGAGTGCATACCAAGGCCACAATAAGAAATACTGAATTCACTGTACCAGACCTGAAAATGGGCCAGAAATATTCCTTCAGAGTTGCTGCTGTGAACGTGAAGGGCATGAGTGAATATAGTGAATCAACTGCCAAAATTGAGCCCGTGGAAAGAATAGGTATTTATACCATAAGCTGGTAGGCAAATTATTTTCTCCTCACACCTGTCCATGAATTAATTAAATTTTGACATTTACTTTCCAGAAATTCCAGATCTTGAGCTTGCAGACGATCTAAAGAGAACTGTGACCATCAGGGCTGGGGCCTCTTTGCGCCTGATGGTGTCTGTGTCTGGAAGACCACCTCCTGTCATCACATGGACCAAGCAGGGTATTGACCTTGCAAATCGGGCAATTATTGACACCACCGAGAGCTACTCGTTACTTATTGTGGACAAAGTTAATCGGTATGATGCTGGAAAATACACAATCGAAGCCGAAAATCAATCTGGCAAAAAATCAGCAACAGTCCTTGTTAAAGTATATGGTAAGCATTTTTCTTAAAATTGACTATGCTATGAGTAGATTCTCTAATAAGATACACCTGAACCTGTGATTGATCACCTCTCTAGAGAGGAACTATGTTGATTATATCCCCCGCACCCCAGAAAAAAGAAATCTATCAACCAATCGGGCAAATAGGAAGTATAGCTCTTTCATTCTATTTTTCAGATACTCCTGGTCCCTGTCCTTCAGTGAAAGTTAAAGAAGTATCACGAGATTCTGTGACTATCACTTGGGAAATTCCCACGATTGATGGTGGAGCTCCAGTCAACAATTACATCATTGAGAAGCGTGAAGCTGCTATGAGAGCATTCAAAACAGTAACCACCAAATGCAGCAAGACGCTTTATCGAATCTCTGGACTGGTAGAAGGAACCATGTACTACTTCAGAGTGCTGCCAGAAAATATTTATGGCATTGGAGAACCTTGTGAGACATCTGATGCAGTTCTAGTCTCAGAAGTACCTTTGGTGCCCACAAAGCTAGAAGTGGTCGATGTTACCAAATCCACTGTTTCCCTTGCCTGGGAAAAACCACTCTACGATGGTGGCAGCCGACTCACTGGATATGTTCTTGAGGCCTGCAAAGCTGGCACCGAGAGATGGATGAAGGTTGTCACCTTAAAACCCACAGTCCTAGAGCACACTGTTGTTTCCTTAAATGAAGGTGAACAGTACTTATTTAGAGTGAGAGCACAAAATGAAAAAGGTGTGTCAGAACCAAGAGAGATTGTCACTGCTGTGACTGTACAAGACCTCAGAGGTAGGTACCAAATAGCCAAAAAATAACAATAACAGTAAAGTAAAATGGATATATTCAGAATTCATGACATTTTATCATTAGGAATAACGCTTAAGAATAAATGCCTGATTTCTTTCTCATAGTGTTGCCAACAATTGATCTCTCTACAATGCCTCAAAAGACCATCCATGTCCCAGCCGGCAGACCAGTAGAACTGGTGATACCCATCGCTGGTCGTCCACCTCCTGCTGCTTCCTGGTTCTTCGCTGGTTCTAAACTGAGAGAATCAGAACGTGTCACAGTTGAGACTCATGCTAAAGTCGCTAAATTAACCATCCGTGAAACCACTATAAAAGATACTGGAGAATATACACTTGAATTGAAGAATGTTACTGGAACTACCTCAGAAACCATTAAAGTTATCATTCTTGGTAAGGATGTGTGACAAAGATACAAGCAAGTGGTTGTATTTGAAGTGAAAATTGATTTCCTGGACTTCTTTTTCTTTCACAGACAAGCCTGGTCCACCAACAGGACCTATCAAGATCGATGAAATTGATGCTACGTCAATTACCATTTCCTGGGAACCACCGGAATTGGATGGTGGTGCTCCACTGAGTGGTTATGTGGTGGAACAACGTGATGCTCATCGTCCAGGATGGCTGCCAGTCTCTGAATCAGTGACTAGATCAACATTTAAGTTTACCAGACTCACTGAAGGAAATGAGTATGTGTTCCGTGTGGCTGCAACAAACCGCTTCGGAATTGGCTCTTACTTGCAGTCTGAGGTCATAGAATGTCGCAGCAGAATCAGTAAGTCTTTGGACCCTTCTGCCATTCTCCCCACCTCTGATTCCAAATGTTAACAAAAAGGATTTTCTTTTTAATATGCCCTAATGTAAATAAAAATAGGTCTCTATATTAACCCCATGGTCTAAGGTTTCTAAAAGAGAAGAGAGAGGAAGGGGAAAATGGTAAGAAGAAAGGGAGGGAGAGAGAGAGGACAGCACCTGTTATAGTGAGGAAAAAAATACAGAACACATGCTTAATAAATGTTTATAGAATTGAAGAAAATGAGGAACAGCAAGAAAAGTACAAAAGTGAAAGCACTGGAAAAAACAGTCACAAGTGTCCTTTGAAAATACAAACTGAAAGCTAAGACACACACAAATATATGAGTCACTATTTTAATTTTTTCATATTGCCATGTTGTGTTTGCCTGTCTTGCTGCAGGTATTCCTGGACCCCCAGAAACATTACAGATACTTGATGTCTCCCGTGATGGCATGACACTTACTTGGTATCCGCCAGAAGATGACGGTGGCTCCCAAGTGACTGGATATATTGTGGAACGCAAAGAAGTGAGAGCAGATCGATGGGTCCGTGTAAATAAAGTACCTGTGACGATGACACGGTACCGCTCCACTGGCCTTATTGAAGGCTTAGAATATGAACACCGTGTCACAGCCATTAATGCAAGAGGGACTGGAAAACCAAGTCGTCCTTCCAAACCCACTGTTGCCATGGATCCCATTGGTAAGCACATTTTGTATCAGTCAAGTTTCTTGAGATACAATTTCTGCGTGGTAAAATTGACCCTTCTGAAGTTTATAGTTCACTGACTTTCGAAAGATGTCCTGTTTTGTAATCACCACCACAATCAATATAGAATATTTTTATCACCCCATAAAGTTCTCTTGTGTCCCTTTATAATCAATCCCCTTCCCACCCCAACCTCTAGCAACTTCTGGCAAATAATTTTTTATGTTTTTCCCTTGAGTCTATTTTCTTGTCTGTAAAATGGGATTCATGATATATACCCTCTATCACAGTTAAAATTGTATAATAAAACAATTTAATATTTCTGAAAGCCCTTTAAAAAAACTGCTGATGAACGTAAGATATTACCAGTGATTACAAAGAAAGCACATTTAAGACAAAGGAAAAAGCAAAAGCTTTAGGTATTTTTAACTGATAATATGAATGCTAGCAGTCTGTTTCAACAACTCATTGGATTTTTTAGGTGGCACAGTTGATTTTCAACTTTGTAGTACCTTTAACAAGCATTGCCATATTCTTATTCCCAGCTCCTCCAGGAAAGCCACAAAACCCAAGAGTTACTGATACAACAAGGACATCAGTCTCCCTGGCCTGGAGTGTTCCAGAAAATGAAGGAGGATCTAAAGTCACAGGCTATTTGATTGAAATGCAAAAAGTCGATCAACATGAATGGACCAAATGTAACACCACCCCAACCAAGATCCGCGAGTACACTCTAACACACCTACCTCAGGGCGCTGAGTACAGATTCCGTGTCCTAGCTTGTAATGCTGGTGGACCTGGGGAGCCTGCTGAGGTCCCAGGAACAGTCAAAGTCACGGAAATGCTGGGTAAGACATATGATCACTTACTTTCTGCTATAATTGCCTTAAGACTTATTTCCTACTCCTCTCCCCCCACCCCCGCTCCCAAAAAATGCTAAATTGAAACGCTACCTTTTTCCCCAGAATATCCTGACTATGAACTTGATGAAAGATACCAGGAAGGTATCTTTGTGAGACAAGGTGGAGTCATCAGACTTAACATACCAATTAAAGGAAAACCATTCCCAATATGCAAATGGACCAAGGAAGGCCAAGATGTTAGTAAGCGTGCCATGATTGCAACATCTGAAACACACACTGAACTTGTGATCAAAGAAGCAGACAGGAACGATTCTGGCACTTACGACCTGGTTCTGGAAAACAAATGTGGCAAGAAGGCCGTTTACATCAAAGTCAAGGTGATAGGAAGTCCCGACACTCCCGAAGGGCCACTTGAATATGATGACATACAAGCCCGCTCTGTGAGGGTCAGCTGGAGACCCCCTGCTGATGACGGTGGTGCCGACATCTTGGGCTACATTCTCGAGAGACGGGAAGTACCGAAAGCTGCCTGGTATACCATTGATTCCAGAGTCCGAGGTACATCTCTGGTGGTCAAAGGCCTTAAAGAAAATGTGGAATACCACTTCCGGGTTTCAGCAGAAAACCAGTTTGGCATAAGCAAACCCTTGAAATCTGAGGAACCAGTCATACCCAAAACACCACTGAGTAAGTGCTCTTTCAACCACAGAACTGTAAACATTATTTCAGTCCTCCTCTGTTTTTAAATGAAAGCCATCGGTTTACAAGATTTGGGACTGCACTCTAACACATGGGTGTTTTCCACTTGTACTTACAGATCCTCCAGAACCTCCAAGCAACCCTCCAGAAGTTCTCGATGTAACCAAGAGTTCTGTCAGCTTGTCCTGGTCCCGGCCCAAAGACGATGGCGGTTCTCGAGTCACAGGCTACTACATTGAACGCAAGGAGACATCCACTGACAAGTGGGTGAGACACAACAAGACTCAGATCACCACCACAATGTACACTGTCACCGGGCTCGTTCCTGATGCAGAGTATCAGTTCCACATCATCGCGCAGAATGATGTTGGCCTAAGCGAGACCAGTCCTGCTTCTGAACCAGTTGTTTGCAAAGATCCATTTGGTAAGGAGTTTCTAAAGGGGTCAAAACTAAAGAGACAAGCCATCTTTGGTCCTTTTCTTTTCTTTCACCAGTAAAGCTGATTCCCTTTTTAATTGTTTTAAAATATTTCAGATAAACCAAGCCAACCAGGAGAACTCGAGATTCTTTCAATATCCAAAGATAGTGTCACTCTACAGTGGGAGAAACCTGAGTGTGATGGCGGCAAAGAAATCCTTGGGTACTGGGTTGAATATAGACAGTCTGGAGACAGTGCCTGGAAGAAGAGCAACAAGGAGCGTATCAAGGACAAACAATTCACAATAGGGGGTTTGCTGGAAGCTACTGAATATGAATTCAGAGTTTTTGCTGAGAATGAGACTGGGCTTAGCAGACCTCGTAGAACTGCTATGTCTGTAAAGACAAAACTAACATGTAAGTAGCCTTTAGTTCTCTGCTTATGATTTACAGACTAACTAAAAAAGTTGAGGACAACCCTTCTATGCTAAGTAGAACTCTGGAAAGTTTTATTGGAGAGCAAGTGTTTGGAAAGAAATTGCTCACTTTGATATATGCACACACAGGGAATAGCTGATAAATTCTATAGGAAGCCATTCCAAGCACATAACCTCAGCAGGAGATATATGCAGTGAACTAATAAGCACATCCCTTGATCAATTTCTACCTCTCATGCAATGGGTTTTTTAATAGTTCCTAACCAGATTTGAAGGGTCAACAAATGTACCCCACTTCAGTGAACCTAAGTAAGGGCAAGGATACTACAGATTTACAGAGAGAACTCATATTTCCCAAAAACTCTATATATTGTTAATGCCCTTCCAATTATAAAGAGAAAAGTCACTCTATATAATAATGTGATGATGTGCTCATGAGAATCTCTATTTTCCATATGACCCTAGGAAAATCCCTTCAAAGAGTTTTTAAGAATTAGGCACATATGCAAATCATAGCATCTAATAAAGTGTTAGTCAATAGGGTAAATTCATTCCTGATACACAAGGATGGAGGATTATAGATTTAGTAGTAAAAATGAATGTCATATTCTCTTTCATACCTTTCAGCTGGAGAGGCCCCAGGAATACGCAAAGAAATGAAAGATGTTACCACCAAATTGGGTGAAGCTGCTCAACTCTCATGCCAGATTGTTGGAAGGCCTATTCCTGACATTAAGTGGTACAGATTTGGTAAGGAGCTCATACAAAGCCGGAAATACAAAATGTCTTCAGATGGACGCACCCATACTCTGACAGTCATGACAGAGGAACAGGAAGATGAAGGTGTCTATACCTGCATAGCGACCAATGAGGTTGGAGAAGTAGAAACCAGCAGTAAGCTTCTCCTGCAAGCAGCACCCCAGTTCCATCCCGGTTACCCACTGAAAGAGAAATATTATGGAGCTGTGGGTTCTACACTTCGGCTTCACATTATGTACATTGGTCGTCCAGTACCTGCCATGACTTGGTTCCATGGCCAGAAACTTTTGCAAAACTCAGAAAACATCACTATTGAAAACACTGAGCACTATACTCATCTTGTCATGAAGAACGTCCAGCGTAAGACACATGCTGGGAAGTACAAAGTTCAGCTCAGCAATGTTTTCGGAACAGTGGATGCTATCCTTGACGTGGAAATACAAGGTATTTTATATTCATTTTAAGTGCTTTTTATTTTTAAAGAAAAAAAAATCTCAGAAACACAGTATGAAAACCAATATAATTGTACTTTCCCCCAACAGATAAACCAGACAAACCTACAGGACCCATTGTGATTGAAGCTCTATTGAAGAACTCTGTGGTGATCAGCTGGAAGCCACCTGCAGATGACGGAGGCTCCTGGATCACCAATTACGTGGTGGAGAAATGTGAGGCCAAGGAAGGGGCTGAATGGCAATTGGTGTCTTCAGCCATCTCAGTGACAACCTGTAGAATTGTGAACCTCACAGAAAATGCTGGCTATTATTTCCGGGTCTCAGCACAGAACACTTTTGGCATCAGCGACCCGTTAGAGGTCTCCTCAGTTGTAATCATTAAGACTCCATTTGGTGAGTACAATCTGATTTCTCTCTCTTCCTATGGTAAAATTCCATCTTTGCATAAAATTCTTTTGAACAGAAATATATGTTGAAAAGAAATAGCAAAGATTCAGATAACGTACAAGTGCCTTTTTTTTCACTTTGACTGTTTGCATGTCTAAAAGGGGGAAATATATATCCTATCCCCTTCTTTAAAAAGGAACTTTATTTTTTGGTAAGTTTCTTAGCATAAAGTAACAATTCATATTTCTGGAATAGCTGTTTTTCATAGAACTTTGGACTCATAACATTCTACTTTTAAAAAATAAGCTTTTAATAAAGCTATCTGTTTTGCCTCATGACTCAAATCTTTTTTTTTTCTTTTAAATAGAAAAGCCAAGTGCTCCTGGCAAACCAACTATTACTGCTCTCACAAAAGATTCTTGTGTTGTGGCTTGGAAGCCACCTGCCAGTGATGGGGGTGCAAAGATTAGAAGTTACTATCTTGAGAAGCGTGAGAAGAAGCAGAATAAATGGATTGCTGTGACAACAGAAGAAATTCGAGAAACGGTCTTTTCAGTGAAAAACCTTATTGAAGGTCTTGAATATGAGTTCCGTGTGAAATGTGAAAACCTAGGTGGGGAAAGTGAATGGAGTGAAATATCAGAACCTGTCACTCCCAAATCTGACGTCCCTATTCAGGCACCACACTTTAAAGAGGAACTGAGAAATCTAAATGTCAGGTATCAGAGCAATGCTACTTTGGTCTGCAAAGTGACTGGACATCCAAAACCAATTGTGAAATGGTACAGACAAGGCAAAGAAATCATTGCAGATGGATTAAAATATAGGATTCAAGAATTTAAGGGTGGCTACCACCAGCTCATCATTGCAAGTGTCACAGATGATGATGCCACAGTTTACCAAGTCAGAGCTACCAACCAAGGGGGATCCGTGTCTGGCACCGCCTCCTTGGAAGTGGAAGGTAAAAGCAACCAATAATCATCAGTTTGAAGCTAGAATACTTATCATTAATTTGGGGGGAAATATTGCTCTTAAATAGATATTGTTAGGTGTTGCTAAATTATATTCTTTCTTCTTTTTTTCTGATACAGTTCCAGCTAAGATACACTTGCCTAAAAATCTTGAAGGCATGGGAGCAGTTCATGCTCTCCGAGGCGAAGTGGTGAGCATCAAGATCCCCTTCAGTGGCAAACCAGATCCTGTGATCACCTGGCAGAAAGGACAAGATCTCATTGACAATAATGGCCACTACCAAGTGATTGTCACAAGATCCTTCACATCGCTTGTTTTCCCCAACGGGGTGGAGAGAAAAGATGCTGGTTTCTATGTGGTCTGTGCTAAAAACAGGTTTGGAATTGACCAGAAGACCGTTGAACTGGATGTGGCTGATGTTCCTGACCCACCCAGAGGAGTCAAAGTTAGTGATGTCTCACGAGATTCTGTTAACTTAACGTGGACTGAGCCAGCTTCTGATGGTGGCAGCAAAATCACCAACTACATTGTTGAAAAATGTGCAACTACTGCAGAAAGATGGATCCGTGTAGGACAGGCCCGAGAAACACGTTATACCGTGATCAACTTATTTGGAAAAACAAGTTACCAGTTCCGAGTAATAGCTGAAAATAAGTTTGGCCTGAGCAAGCCTTCTGAGCCTTCAGAACCAACCATAACCAAAGAAGATAAGACCAGAGCTATGAATTATGATGAAGAGGTAGATGAAACCAGGGAAGTTTCCATGACTAAAGCATCTCACTCTTCAACCAAGGAACTCTATGAGAAATACATGATTGCTGAAGATCTTGGGCGTGGTGAGTTTGGAATTGTCCACCGTTGTGTTGAAACATCCTCCAAGAAGACATACATGGCCAAATTTGTTAAAGTCAAAGGGACTGATCAAGTTTTGGTAAAGAAGGAAATTTCTATCCTAAACATTTCTAGGCATAGAAACATCTTATATCTCCATGAATCATTTGAAAGCATGGAAGAATTAGTTATGATCTTTGAGTTCATATCTGGACTTGACATATTTGAGCGCATTAACACAAGTGCTTTTGAACTTAATGAAAGAGAAATTGTAAGCTATGTCCGCCAGGTCTGTGAAGCACTTGAGTTCTTACACAGTCATAATATTGGACACTTTGACATTAGACCAGAAAACATCATTTACCAAACAAGAAAGAGCTCCACCATTAAAATCATAGAATTTGGTCAAGCCCGTCAGCTGAAGCCAGGAGACAACTTTAGGCTTGTGTTCACTGCCCCAGAATACTACGCACCTGAAGTTCACCAGCATGATGTTGTCAGCACAGCCACAGACATGTGGGCACTTGGAACGCTGGTATATGTGCTACTGAGTGGTATCAACCCATTCCTGGCTGAAACTAACCAACAGATCATTGAGAATATCATGAATGCTGAATATACTTTTGATGAAGAAGCTTTCAAGGAGATTAGCCTCGAAGCCATGGATTTTGTTGACCGTCTGTTAGTGAAAGAGAGGAAATCTCGCATGACAGCATCAGAGGCACTCCAGCATCCATGGCTGAAGCAGAAGATAGAAAGAGTCAGTACAAAAGTTATCAGAACATTAAAACACCGGCGTTACTACCACACCCTCATCAAGAAAGACCTCAACATGGTTATATCAGCTGCCCGGATCTCCTGTGGTGGTGCAATTCGATCTCAGAGGGGAGTGAGTGTTGCTAAAGTTAAAGTAGCATCCATTGAAATTGGCCCAGTTTCTGGGCAGATAATGCATGCAGTTGGTGAAGAAGGAGGACATGTTAAATATGTATGCAAAATTGAAAATTATGATCAGTCTACCCAAGTGACCTGGTACTTTGGTGTCAGACAGCTGGAGGCCAGTGAGAAATATGAAATCACCTATGAAGATGGAGTGGCCACCCTCTATGTCAAAGACATTACCAAATTTGACGATGGTACCTACAGATGCAAAGTAGTCAATGACTATGGTGAAGACAGTTCTTATGCAGAGCTATTTGTTAAAGGTGTGAGAGAAGTTTATGACTATTACTGCCGCAGAACCATGAGGAAAATTAAGCGCAGAACAGATACGATGAGACTCCTGGAAAGGCCACCAGAATTTACCCTGCCTCTCTATAATAAGACAGCTTATGTGGGTGAAAATGTCCGGTTCGGAGTAACTATAACCGTCCACCCAGAGCCTCGTGTAACATGGTATAAGTCAGGTCAGAAAATCAAACCAGGTGATGACGACAAGAAGTACACATTTGAGTCAGACAAGGGTCTTTACCAATTAACAATCAACAGTGTAACTGCAGACGATGCTGCCGAATACACTGTTGTGGCAAAGAACAAATACGGGGAAGACAGCTGTAAAGCAAAGCTGACGGTAACCCTACACCCACCTCCAACAGACACTACCTTAAGACCCATGTTCAAACGGTTACTGGCAAATGCAGAATGCCAAGAAGGGCAAAGTGTCTGCTTTGAGATCAGAGTGTCTGGCATCCCCCCACCAACATTAAAATGGGAGAAGGATGGGAAGCCACTTTCCCTTGGGCCTAACATTGAAATTATCCATGAAGGCTTGGATTATTATGCTTTGCACATCCGAGATACTTTGCCTGAAGATACAGGTTATTATAGAGTCACAGCCACAAACACAGCTGGATCCACCAGCTGCCAGGCTCACCTCCAAGTGGAACGTTTGCGGTACAAGAAGCAGGAATTCAAAAGTAAGGAGGAGCGTGAACGACACGTACAAAAACAAATCGACAAAACCCTAAGAATGGCTCAAATTCTTTCTGGAACTGAAACTGTGCCACTGACACAGGTAGCCCAAGAGGCTCTGAGAGAAGCTGCTATCCTCTACAAACCAGCTGTAAGCACCAAGACCGTAAAAGGAGAATACCGACTTGAGACGGAAGAAAAGAAGGAGGAGAGAAAACTCCGTATGCCGTATGAAGTACCAGAGCCACGCAAGTACAAACAGACTACCATCGAGGAAGACCAGCACATTAAGCAGTTTGTGCCTATGTCTGACATGAAATGGTATAAAAAGATACGTGATCAATTTGAAATGCCTGGGAAACTTGAAAGAGTTGTGCAGAAGAGACCCAAGCGTATCCGCCTTTCGAGATGGGAGCAGTTCTATGTGATGCCTCTTCCACGCATTACAGATCAATACAGACCTAAATGGCGTATTCCCAAACTGTCCCAAGATGATCTTGAAATGGTGAGACCAGCCCGCCGGCGTACACCTTCTCCTGATTATGACTTTTACTACAGACCTAGAAGACGTTCTCTCGGTGACATCTCTGATGAAGAATTACTCCTCCCCATTGATGACTACTTAGCCATGAAAAGGACAGAGGAAGAGAGGCTGCGTCTCGAAGAAGAGCTTGAATTGGGTTTCTCAGCGTCACCCCCCAGCCGAAGCCCTCCACGTTTTGAGCTCTCCAGCCTACGTTACTCTTCACCACAAGCTCATGTCAAGGTGGAAGAAACAAGAAAAGACTTCAGATATTCAACCTATCACATCCCCACCAAGGAAGAGACTAGTACAAGTTATGCAGAACTGCGGGAACGGCACGCGCGGGCCTCGTACAGACAGCCCAAACAACGGCAGAGAATAATGGCCGAGAGGGAGGATGAGGAGTTGCTTCGTCCAGTTACTACCACCCAGCGTCTCACAGAATACAGAAGTGAGCTTGACCACTTGTCAAAGGAAGAAAAGTCTAAAAAGAAATCAAGACGCCAGAGAGAAGTGACAGAAATAACAGAAATTGAGGAAGAATACGAAATCTCAAAACGTACTCAAAGAGAATCTTCCTCGTCCGTGTCTAGACTACTGAGACGACGGCGCTCGCTGTCTCCAACCTACATTGAGTTAATGAGGCCGGTGTCTGAGTTGATCCGGTCACGTCCACAACCGGCTGAGGAATATGAAGATGACACAGAAAGAAGGTCCCCTACTCCAGAGAGAACTCGCCCACGTTCTCCGAGCCCTGTGTCGAGTGAGAGATCACTCTCAAGATTTGAGAGGTCTGCAAGATTTGATATCTTTTCCAGGTATGAGTCCATGAAAGCTGCTTTGAAGGCTCAGAAAACATCAGAAAGGAAGTATGAAGTTTTGAGTCAGCAGCCATTTACGCTGGACCACGCCCCTCGAATCACGTTGAGAATGCGCTCACACAGGGTCCCCTCTGGCCAAAACACACGCTTTATCTTAAACGTCCAGTCTAAGCCAACCGCTGAGGTTAAATGGTACCACAATGGCATGGAACTCCACGAGAGCAGTAAGATTCATTACACCAACATGAGTGGGGTCCTGACCCTGGAAATTCTAGACTGTCATACTGAGGACAGTGGAACCTACCGTGCTGTGTGCACCAACTACAAAGGCGAAGCTTCTGACTACGCGACCTTGGACGTAACAGGAGGGGATTATACCACCTATGCTTCTCAGCGCAGAGATGAAGATGTCCCCAGATCTGTTTTCCCTGAGCTGACAAGAACAGAGGAATATGCTGTGTCATCGTTTAAGAGAACATCTGAGATGGAAGCAGCTTCCTCTGTCAGGGAAGTGAAATCACAGATGACAGAGACAAGGGAAAGTCTCTTGTCGTATGAACACTATGCATCTGCAGAAAAGAAAAGTGCTGCATTAGAAGAAAAGTCACTGGAAGAAAAATCCACAACCAGAAAGATCAAGACGACTCTGGCAGCAAGAATTCTAACAAAGCCACGGTCCATGACCGTCTACGAAGGCGAGTCCGCAAGGTTTTCTTGTGATACCGATGGTGAGCCCGTGCCAACTGTGACCTGGCTGCGTGGGGCACAAGTGATAAGCACTTCTGCCCGTCACCAAGTGACGACCACAAAGTACAAATCGACCTTTGAGATCTCTTCAGTCCAGGCTTCTGATGAGGGCACCTACAGCGTGGTGGTAGAAAACAGCGAAGGGAGACAAGAAGCACAGTTTACTCTGACTGTTCAAAAGGCCAGAGTTACTGAAAAGGCGGTGACGTCACCACCGAGAGTCAAATCCCCAGAGCCTCGGGTGAAATCCCCAGAAGCAGTTAAGTCTCCAAAACGAGTGAAATCTCCAGAAATGGTGGCTCCTCACCCAAAAGCTGTATCACCCACAGAGACAAAACCCACATCAACAGAGAAGGTGCAGCAGCTACCAGTCTCTGCCCCACCAAAGATATCTCGGTCCCTGAAAGCAGAAGCTTCTAAAGATATTGCCAAGCTGACCTGTGCAGTCGAAAGCAGTGTATTAAGTGCAAAGGAGGTCACCTGGTATAAAGATGGCAAGAAACTGAAGGAAAATGGGCATTTCCAGTTTCATTATTCATCAGATGGTACCTATGAGCTCAAAATCCATAACCTCACTGAATCTGACTGTGGAGAATATGTTTGTGAGATTTCTGGCGAAGGTGGAACTTCCAAAACTAACTTTCAGTTTATGGGACAAGCCTTTAAGAGTATCCATGAGCAGGTATCCAGCATATCAGAATCTAAGAAATCAGCTCAGAAAACTGCTGAGTCAACAGAAACCAAGAAAATTGAACCAAAATCTCCTGAACAAATTGCCTCAAAACCAGTAATTGTTACTGGGCTGCAAGATACAACTGTTTCTTCAGACAGCGTTGCCAAATTTGCAGTTAAAGCTACTGGAGAACCTCGGCCAACTGTCATCTGGACAAAGGATGGAAAGGTAATCATTTCTTAAATGTCCCTTAATTTTATCCTCTAAGAAACTAACCATCTCTCCTTTAATCTCCATCTTTCAAAGAAAGTTTAAAATTAAATCACTTTTAAAAACTCAAATTACTTGCATTCTACAGGCTATTACACAAGGAGGTAAATATAAACTCTCTGAAGACAAAGGAGGATTCTTCTTAGAAATTCATAAAACTGATACTTCTGACAGTGGACTTTATACTTGCACAGTAACAAATTCAGCTGGATCTGTGTCCTCTAGCTGCAAATTAACAATAAAAGGTAAGTTGGCTTTTGTTCTTACCAACATTTTTCAGGAAATGATATTAAGAAAACATTTTTAAACATCCCCCCTTACACATGCACACATACAAATGTATTAAAATAAAACTATTTTCCTAATTCCAGAATACCATCCATACACAAATGTGAAAACACACATATTTGAAGTTAGTATATGCTTTTCTATTAGCATAAAAAGCATTTATTAAGCACATGATAATATACGGTATTATATAAGTTTTCATAGAGTCAGCCTTTACTCCCAGGAATATTTAAGGATAAAGCCAAGTGAATATACAAAATGGTACTGCTTCCCTAAACCTTCACACTTGCTAAGTTTCCAAAGCAGTACAAAATTAATGAGAGAGGGATACCCGTTTTACCAATTAAAATTAGTTTGCTTTCATCTCAAACTTCTAAAAGATAATTTAATTTTTTGGTTACTCAAAATCTCCAAACACACATATTTCCTAAATCTTTTGACTAGTCTTTTCAAGGCTCTTTTTTTCCTTAATTCATAAGAATCATCTTAAACTTCATTTAGTTTAAGGAATCATTGCACTGATCTAAAAAATCATGCATGACAATTTTCCAAGAGTGAATTAGGTATTACCTATACTGGACACAAAAGTTTATGTATTTTTTTTCCTTTCTTTACTTTTTTTTTTTTTTTTTTTTGAGACCGGGTCTCACTCTGTCACCCAGGCTAGAGTGCAGTGGCACAGTCACAGTTCACTGCAGCCTCAAACTCCTGGGCTCAAGCAATCCTCCTACATCAGCCTTCTGAGTAGCTGGGACTACAGGCACATGCCACCATGCCCAGCCCATTTGCCTATTTTTTGCAGAGACAAGGCCTCGCTATATTGCCCAGGCAGGTGTCAAACTCCTGGCCTCAAGTGATCCTTCTGTCTCGACTCTCTAAAGTGCTGGGATTATAGGCATGAGCCACTGCACCTGGCCAACATTTTTTCTTTGTCTGTATATTATTCACGTATAGAATCTACAAGAGTAAAGGGTAGGGGTCTCTATCCAATTAAGTTTGCCTTACAGAGGTTTCTTTTTTAGCTATAAAAGATACTGAAGGACTAAAAGTATCTACACAAAAGACCTCTGAAATTATATCTCAGAAGAAGGCAGCTGTCCAAGAGGAAATTTCCCAAAAATCCCTACTTTCTGAAGAAATCAAGACATCAGAGATAAAATCTCAAGAAAAGTTAGCCCTCAAGGAGGGAGCTTCAAAGCTTCTGACTTCGGAAGAAGTCAAGAAATCAGCAGCAACCTCCCTGGAAAAATCCATTGTCCATGAGGAAATCACTAAAACATCCCAGGCATCAGAAGAAATCAAAACTCATGCTGAGATTAAAGCATTCTCTACTCAGATGAGCATAACCGATGGTCAAAAAGTGACTTTAAAAGCCAACATTGCTGGTGCCACTGATGTGAAATGGGTATTGAATGGAAGAGAGCTTACTAACTCTGAGGAGTACAGATACGGTGTCTCGGGCAGTGACCAGACTCTAACCATCAAGCAAGCCAGTCACAGAGAGGAAGGAATCCTCACCTGCATAGGCAAAACCAGCGAAGGAATCATCAAGTGTCAGTTTGATTTGACCCTGAGCAAAGAACTCTCAGATGCTCCGGCCTTCATCACACAGCCTAGATCTCAAAATATTAATGAAGGACAAAATGTTCTCTTTACTTGTGAAATCAGTGGTGAGCCATCCCCTGAAATCGAATGGTTTAAAAACAATATGCCAGTAAGTTTAATTAAGAATACATTATTGAAGAAAAATTTAAACACCACATCTACCACATCCAAAGAACTTAAACGTTTCTTTTCATTTATTTCAGATTTCTGTTTCTTCAAATGTCAGTGTAAGTCGCTCCAGAAATGTGTATTCTCTGGAAATCCGAAATGCATCAGTAAGCGACAGTGGAAAATACACAATTAAAGCCAAAAATTTCCGTGGCCAGTGTTCAGCTACAGCTTCCTTAACGGTCCTACGTAAGTATATCTTTGCCATTTTTCCTGACTTGCTTAAAGACTTTAGGTGTTTTGCCTGTTTCTTCTGAGCACAGAAAACTCAATTTCATGTGTAAAAGGGATAGGCATCCTGTATGAATTCATCCTTATGGTCAAAGTTTCTTTACAGCTGAACAGAAACCCAGATAAATTAAATGTCAAAGTAAAGCTACGAACTTTCCTGTAACATTTATTTTCAGAATGCACAACATGTCAATTATTTTCTATATGACTAATCATTTTTCTCCTAGTGATTCCTAGTACCTGCATGTAATGCAATGATATAAATATAAGGATTCATTTCTTGGAGACATTAAGCTAGCTCTTGACAAATGTATGTATATATATGTCTTTGCTTATGCTTCAACAGCAAACTGTTTGGGTTACGTTTCCATGTGTGTGTTTAAGTTTCCATTTCTGTGAGCCAGTGTCCGATGTCACCAGTTAACCAGATGTCATTGATGTTCACTGTGTATCTGCTATGCTCCACAGCTCTAGTTGAAGAACCTTCCAGAGAGGTAGTATTGAGGACAAGTGGTGACACAAGCTTGCAAGGAAGCTTCTCGTCTCAGTCAGTCCAAATGTCTGCCTCTAAGCAGGAGGCCTCCTTCAGCAGTTTCAGCAGCAGCAGCGCTAGCAGCATGACTGAAATGAAATTTGCAAGCATGTCTGCCCAAAGCATGTCCTCCATGCAAGAGTCCTTTGTAGAAATGAGTTCCAGCAGTTTTATGGGAAAATCTAGTATGACACAACTGGAAAGCTCAACTAGTAGAATGCTTAAAGCAGGCATAAGAGGTGAGCATAAAATTACAGTAGAGATAGACAAGCCAAGTAGCATGACATAGTCCTTAGTATATACAATTCAGTAGAAAGCAAATCTTTATTTTTTTTCAGTGATCCTAAAACTTTTTTGTTGTTGTTGTTCTATCAAGGAATTCCACCTAAAATTGAAGCTCTTCCTTCTGATATCAGCATTGATGAAGGCAAAGTTCTAACAGTCGCCTGTGCTTTTACGGGTGACCCTACCCCAGATATAACATGGTCCTGTGGTGGAAGAAAAATTCAACATCAAGAACAACAAGGAAGATTCCACATTGAAAACACAGATGACCTGACAACCCTGATCATCACGGACGTACAGAAACAAGATGGTGGACTTTACACCCTGAGTTTAGGGAATGATTTTGGATCTGACTCTGCCACTGTGAATATACATATTCGATCCATTTAAGAGGGCCTGTGCTCTCACACCCTACATTCATTCTTAACTTTTCACAAACGATTCACATGGACTAATCTTTCTGATCTGTAAATATTTTTTAAAAAGTAGTTTTATGTCAACCTAAATGAGTCAAAGTTCAAAAATATGCACTGCAATTCTTTCATAATTGTTGACCTAAGAATATTATACATTTGCTAGTGACATGTACATACTGTATATAGCCGGATTAACGGTTATGAAGTTTCGTACCATTTGTTTTAATGACATTTTACAATGTAACTTTTGAAACGGTTGGTAGGAGAAAGTTTCTTATGGAACGAATACCCTGCTCAACACTTAATCAATCTTTGTGCCTCAACATACTGTTGATGTCTAAGTATGCCTCAGTGGGTTGAGAAATTCCCCACTGAAGATGTCCTATCCACCTAAAAGATGATAACGCTGTGCACGTCACCTGATGACGTGCACCAATACCTATTGAATCAGAAATGTAAGGCATTGGTGATGTTTGCATTTACCCTCCTGTAAGCAACACTTTAACGTCTTACATTTTCTCTGATGATGTCACACTCAAAATTACCATGACTTAAATATTACCAGAGCAAAGTGTAACGGCCAACACTTTGTTCGCTCATTTTGCACTGTCTCTGACATAGAGAGTGCCTGGATAGCTTGGAAAAGTAACATCTCCTGGCCATCCCCTCATAAAACCAAGCTATTCAAGTATTCCTATGCCAGAGCAGTGCCAACTCTTGGAGGTCCTGAGGTGCAGCCAACGCCTTCGTGTGGTAGCTCTAAATTTAAATTACACTTGAAAAACCAGGGCACCTAAGCAATGAGCCACAGCAGAAAACTAAAGAACAACAACAACAAAAAGCTGTCGTTAAATTAAAAGCAACAATATTAATAACTGCCCAAAATGTCAATTCGATGTAGTTCTTTTCATGCAAGTACAAATTCAATTGTTAGTTATAATTGTTGGACCTCCTGGAGATAGTAACAACAAAATAAAGCAAGCTATCTGCACCTCACAATGTGTGGTTGGTTGTTTTCTGTGAAATTATGGGGTGGGGAAGTACACACCTTCATGCATCACAGAAATGGTCATCGACAGATAAGATAAAGCAACTCAAGTTCAAAATAACCCACGTTAATAAGCTCTTTTAAGCAAATATTTAGGTTACTGTGTTGGATGTATTCAGCAATTTTGTTTAAAAAGCCTAGATATAGTTCTCATGAATAAATTAATCCTCAAAAGTTTATCTTCTAAACTTACCAAGAAAAATATTTTTAAGGAAGCTGCTTCAACCAAATCCTTCAAAGATATTGAACGTCTACAATTCACAATATGCTGTGCTAAGCATCACAGGGAGCAATGCAAAGATGAGTAAGATGATAGATCCTGTCCCTCAAGAAATGTAGTGAACAGAAAATGACAACTTTCAGGAGTATGATCAGCTGTGCAACTAAGTCTATATTGGCTATTGAAGCTCCAACTGAGGCAGCACAAATAAAGGACCTCAGAACTAAAGAACTTCGTTTAAATGGTGTAGTTCTACTAAGCTTTTAAAACAACTCATTTATACTTAGTAATAAAATAACTAGTGCCAGAAAAATCTGTATTTGTCCACTTCAGTTAGCTCATTGCAATTGTGTACCTATATGATGCTGATTATTTGCCTAAATTGACCTCCTTAATGTTAGTTCAAATGAATTGACACTACTAATATAAGTACAATTTACAACATAAAGCTGAAGCAAATGTACTGTCAATGTTTACTCTCCAAGAACAGATGGTGGGTCTTCATTAAATTATTCAGTAAGTTTTCTGTCTTAAGTCAGAGTCCCTAAAAGCAGGGCCTGAGGCAGGGATTCTTGTCTCAGTAATTCTTTGAGGGATTACTCTCAGGACAAAGGGAGTGAGGAAAGCAGGCAGATAGGGTAGAGGAAGAAGGCTAAGCAAGGCCGCGGTCTCAGCAGAAGCTTCAGCCTGATCTCAAAGGGAGCTTCAATTTGACCAGAATTGATTCCTTCTAGGATCAAGGGGGCTGACCTTTTGTACCTCCTCACCGCCAGTCAATGGCTACAGGGGATGAGTTGGGGTGGAGGTCGGGAGAGGAGGGTGAGGGGTGCAGGAAGGAAATAGTCTCTCGAGTCAGGTGGGATGCCTGCTGGCCTGGGCAATTCTCTGCAGACCAGGGCAGCTCTATAGCCAACACTCAAGAAAATGGGGGATGGGTACACACATGGGGGCGGGGAGGGTAGCTGAGTGACACCAACAGCATCCACCGCACCATGTACAATGCCAAACGCCTATTCTTACCTTCAAATGAGAGGCAAACTGACTGGGTGATGCCTGAGGCCGATTCCCAGGCTTGCCGTGCTGTAATAGCCACACAAGTGCCCTCGGAGGCTGAGATACGGTCGGTGTTGACGAGAGTTCGAAAGCTTAAGACAGGATTTCGCTTTTCCCGCAACTGCAGCTCCCAGGCTCTGAGATCCATTTTGGGCCCAGGAGAGAGGGGAGGGATCACAGACTGTACAGTGAAGGAGGTCTGCTCTAAAGCCAAGGCTTGACTTCAATAAGCCTCAGCGGACGCCGGTCGCCTCCGAGAAGCAGCGCAGCGTGGCCGCAAGGGCCGCCCGAGAGGACTGCACAGGGAGGCTTCTGGAAGTCAGAGGCGCTCCAGTTAGAACGGCAAGAACCCCTTCCCGGGCTGACCAGCTAGCCGCCTCCCCTAATTCCCCCAGAAACAGTGCCCCCTGAAGTCAGGAGGGGAGGGTACTCCTGCTCCATACCCGCGACCTCCAGCCCAGGAGTGCGCCCTCAGCACCACGGCGTTATTTCCGGGTCAGACCAGCTCCTCTCTCCCCGTGTCAACAGGGGGCGACAGAGAGCACCAAACCCACGCCGCTCCTCGTTTCCAGCCTACCCCATCCGCAAAACCTATGAGCAATCTTCACTATCACCCTGTCCCTTTTTCCTAAATCCTTCCTGTCTGTTTCATAAACCCCACACCCTGGCCACGTGATAAGTAAAATAACCGAGCTCAAACCTAGGACCTGCTCTTTACTAACTGATGTGACCTGGGCACGTTACTGGACTTCTCCATTCCTTGATGTTCCCATCCATAAAATGAGAATAACAACAGCAGTGTTACAGGAATGGTGTGAGGATCAGACGAGTTACCACACGTCAAACTCTTAGAGCAGTGCGTGGCATGACACCCAGTAAATACCAGCAATCATTATTATAGTAGGGTGTTGTGTGAAAGGAGAGGTTAGCACTCCCCTTGACAAGGATGGAAGAGGCTCTCGGGCCTGCACAACACGCATTATTAGAGACCACCATGCAGAATACTGAAGTTAGGGACCAGACAGAAAAGCAGCACCCAACACAGGTCTCATTGGTGATCACTAGATGTACAGTAGTCCTCCCTTATCCACAAGGATACATTCCAAAACCCTGCAGTGGATGCCAGAAACCATGGACAGTACCAAATCCTGTATATACTGTGTTTTTTCCCCATACATACATACCTATGATAAAGTTTAATTTATAAATTAGGCACAGTAAGGGATTAACAACAATAATAAAATAGAACAATTATTACAATATACTGTAATAAAAGTTATATGAATGTGGTCTCCCGCTCTCTCTCTCTCAAAATATCTTGTCTTACTATAGCATGGGTAACTGAAACTTTGCAAAGCAAAACCACAGATAAGGGGAACTGCTGTATTAGTTTGTTAGAGCTATTGGAATAAAGTACCACACAGTTTGGGTTGTCCAGCACAATTTATTGTCTTATAGTTCTGGAAGTTAGAAATCTAAAATCAAGGTGCTGGCAGTCCTTCTGAGGACTATGAGGCAGTATCTGTCCCAGGCCTCTATCCTTGGCTATAGATGGCTGTCTTCATGTTCACATGACATTCTATGTGTCTGTTTCCAGAGTTCCCCATTTTAGAAGGACATCCCCCATATTGGATTAGGGCTCATCCTAGTTAGCTCACTTTAACTTGATGACCTCTGTAAAGCCTATCTCCAAATAAGGTCACATCCGGGAGGTACTGTTGGTTAGGAGTCCAACATCTCTTGGGATGGGACATAATTCAATCTGTAACACTAGACATGATGGGCATGAGATGACACATCTTTATAGGAAGTGTTTTGATGGAATTTCTCAAAAGATTGATTTGCTATCTCTATCTGATAATAGCTGATTATATAGATGAACTATGTAGAGGTAGGGAGGCAGCTAAACCAGAAACAGCCAGTAAAATAACAGGTTAAATTGACAGTCTCCATGGTGACTGATTCAAGATGAATGTTTTATGATTGTGCTCTAGGAAGATAATTTGTAATTTTGTTTATTCTGTTCCAAAAGTACTTTTGAGAAATTCAGGCATAGAAAGTCCAGTTTCCTTGTAATAGAAGAAAATAGAATCTGCTAAATAAATAGGACTTTTGAAGATAGATTGGCCCACGATTTTTATTCTAAGGTTATAAATATGAAAGCTTGGTTTTATGCCTTTTGGTATCTTGTTTCCCAAACTCTGTTCTTCAGGACGTTGATAGATGATGTGGAGAAGGTGCCCCACAGCCTAATAAACTTAGGACTTCAGTAATTGTACTTCCTTATGCAGTATTTCTCAGAGTCTTTGATGAGCTATTATGTATTATGACTCCAGGAGGCAATACAGTGTTCCCCAAGCTTATTTAAAAACAGAATTTGTTTTTCATTGATGCTGCACATGATGTAGGTTTAGACATGACTAGATTAGGTGGAAACATTGAAGGTGTGGGGAGAGATAGACCTTGGTTGAAGGAGGAACTTGATATCCCTTAAGAAATGAAGCTAAGTGTTACGACCAAAGAAAATTCAGAGTGTTTGAGAGCACATCGCTGGGGCATCTGATCCAGTCAGAAAAAGGGGGAAACAGGTTAGAGGAAGTTACATGCAAAAGCCATGACCTGAAACGTGGGATAAGGTAAGAAGGGTAGAGCCAAGCTTTCCATGCAGAGGACCTTTGCACCTGCAGACACCTGCAGGCAAGGGAGAGTACAATCCAACCAAAAAAACTGAGGAAAAAAGATTAGTAGGAAAAGAGCTTCCAGTGTGAGAACCTCAGAAAGGCTGGGGGCAAGAGGCAGAGCCACCTTACAGGAGGCCTCATGCACCATATAATGGAATGTGGGCTTTTCCCTAAGAAGTAAAGGGAACCGCTAAAGAGATTTATGCAAACTAGAGACTTGATAGAATTTTAGTTTTACCAAGTCTTTAGCTATTCTGAGAAAGCTATGACATTTGTTTGCCTTTCTATCAAAGAGCTTATTTCCTCCTGTGGACTCCACTCACAGGAAAACCTTGCCTACCACCCAATTTCTAACTGATGATATCCCTTGTAATTATAGCTCTGGGGGTTTACAGCCAATCGTGGAAAGGTCTTTCTTAAGGTTGTCCAGGACTCAGGGATGCATGTTAATGAGGCCAAGCTGGTAAGTTTCTCAGTCACAGGGGAGGGAGGTGACTTGTGGAGATGGGAGGGAGATTTACTGCCCAAAGCCTTCTCAGTGACCATGACCACCTGCTGTGGCATTGGCAGTGAAGAGGTAGAAGAGTCCCACCCAGCAAACTGAGTTCTCTTGAGGATGCGGCGTGGGGAATGTGGCAGATGGGGATGACTCAGCCGTGCTCCTGAGGTGGGAAGTGGGTAAGAGGGATGGACGGTTATGCCAACGCTTCCCAACCTGGCAGGAACTTCCCGAAAAAGATAGCATGTCCTTAAAGTCAGGATTCCAAACCTGAAATTCATGCTTATCCTGCCATCTTTAGCAGTCCATAAGGTCCCTGAGATTGTGCCAATGTATATTTCTTAGGGAAATGATTCATAGATTCCATTTCATCTTAAAGATGCCAATGATTCAGAAAGTTTACTGCTCTTCATGTGTAGCAGGCTAGATAGGTGGAAGGACTTTGGAAAACAGGTTAGCCTGAAGACTTTTATCCAAAGGTTATAAAAAGTGAAAGCTTGGTTTTATACCTTTGGATACCTCTGGGTATTTCCCAAACTCTGTTCCTCAGGATGTCTAAGTCATCTGAAATACCTATACATAGTTCCCTCTAAAAAGTGGCAGTGATGAACCTCTACCAGAGCTCTGATGCTCAGAATCCCTTTCCTTCTGCAGCCAGGAAAGGCTGCTGTTAATGCACCTTGAATAAGGTCCCCCCAAACCAGGGGCACCTGAACCAGCAGAGCCTCGAGGAAAAATACTTCTTGCTAGGAATGAAATAGGTACAAATTCCCCGAGTTACAGAAGAAGTCTCCAGGGATGCTGAGGGGACTCTTGTCTGACACCAGTCTCAGCCTTAGAGAAGAAAACAGGGACAAAACTTTTCCCCGCAAATGCAGTGCATGAATGAAGTCAGCTTTTTGTTGACAGCTGCCAGTTCTGAGACCACCATAACCTATTTCTAGATTTTCATCAGGTTAGATACACAGATACTCCACACTCCCAACTTGCAGAGAAACTCGACCCACACCCACAAGGCAGACAGGCTGTCCCTCTGCACTTCCACTTCCTTGCCTAGAATAACCGAAGAAGTCGGGGAGTAGGGACACCAACAAGCCCATCCGGCAAGGCCAGATGGGAGGCTGAAATGCCCTGTCCTAATAAACAGAAGGACCCCTAAGGGGAAGAGAATGAGGCTTCTGACGGAGATATCTACCAGAAGCAAAGCTCAGAATGGAGAACACTGAGATGTAGTCTTTGAATAACATGCCCAGAGTCACATGGTTAGCAGCAGCGCTGAAATGAGAAGCCAGGTCTCTGTCTATCAGTGTAATCTGACCACCCCTTCACAACACCAAGAACCAATCCTCTGGAGGGTGAGAGGGCAAGAGACAGTGCTTGTTTAGGGAGAAGAGGGTTCTGTTCCACTTTGAGGGTCATTGTAGTTCCAGGGCAGGGTCAACAGCAAACTGCCACCAGGTCACTTCCTGTAAAAAGGCCCCTCATTTTCAGAAAGCTAAGGCCAGAAATGCTGAACTCTTTACTGGCATCTACAATATAGCCAGGAAATAGAGTGCTTACCTGACCCAGTTTTGTCACGTGAAGGGACAGTGCTGTGAGAGCCAAAAGCTTTCCACAAACTAAGTCAATGGGCCCTAAAGCAATAACAGAAAAGAATCTTTCCATCATTTCAGGAAGAAGTATTCTGACAAAATAATCTGCCTGATTCTTGGTGGGGACTGAGACAGAGGGAAGCCGGCTGAGAGTTCTGAGAACATTTAAGGTTTGGGACCATCGCCACTCTAAGGGAAGTTTCTGAGTGCTAGGTACTGGGTAGATATTATTCCAGAGAACTTAGAGGACTTGGTTCTACTCATTTCAGTTTGAGACTAGGATGAGTAAATTTTTTTAACGGGAAATGTCTTTCTCTTTCAAAGAATTCTCAAAGGTATGAAGCATCCTTGTGCGCACTATACTTATTTTCCTTAATACACAGGGCAGTTGAAAGAGCACCACTTTCAACCCAGTGACCATTCTTTTAGCTGTTTTCTCTTTCTCCATCTCAGGGAACAGTGGAGTTTGGTGGTGATGACAGTTGTTTCCTGACCTGCTCCGGGTCAGGAAATCACCTCTAGCTATTAACCTGCTGATGTTAGCACATAGAACTAGTTTCACTTTCCTACCACGTATGAAAATGTCATGACTTGCGTAAGACAGAAAACCAGAGAGAAGCAACACGCAGGGTGTAATCAAGATCTACATTTACCCTAACACCACCTCCAGTAGTGTTTCTCAAACTTTAAAGTACATTGGAATCACTCAACAATCTTGTGAAAATGCAGAATCTGGTTCAGCAGATCTGGGATGGGGGCCTGAGATTCTGCATTTCTAACAACCTCCCAAGTGAAGCTGATGCTGTTGATCCTCAGACCATGCTAATAAAAGGACCTGCGAAAATCATGGGTCTTTCAGGCTGTTAGAGGGCCCCAAAATTTAATAAAATAGATACGTATAGATGAGATGGACCTATATCAACCTATATAGGCATATGTAAATACACATACACACACACACACACACACAAACATACCCCTACCTCTTCTTAAATACAACAACCAGCAGTGGGAGTTTCCCTCTAGCTCAGTGGTTCTCAACCTTGGTTGCCCATTAAAATTACTGGGGATCTTTTAAAAAAATACTGATGACTGGGGTCCTAACCACAGAGGGTCTGCTGTAATTGGTCTGAGGTCAACCTAGGCATTAAGTTTAAATGCACTCTGGGCGGGTTCCAATGTGTAGTCAAGGTGGAGAACTCCTGGACAAATAAGGTGATCCACTGTATGCTTTTATTTAAAGATTGACTATTACTTCTACTATCTTTTCTCACACCTCAACACTAACTTTGAGCAGGCAAACAAATTTTACATTTAAGTGTGCAGCAAACCAGTGTTATACCAGCAAGAGTGAAGGGTTAACCTTAAACTTCCAAAACATGCTGTACTTAAATTTTTCTTTGTGATATGGCAAATTTATTAAACATTTTCCCCCACATTGTTCACACCACTCAGTTTTATTGAATTTATTACTACAATACTTTCAACAAGCAGAATTTTATATAACAAAAATATAGAGCATACACCTTTTGGAATTTGGAAGAGAAAAAAAAAAGAATACTCACAAAGTAAGTATACATATATTTTTAAATGAAATTTATTTTTCCCCTGGGAATAGAAATCCTATTCTGAAAAAGTTTCAAAATTAAAGTGCTTAGTTATAGCAATCCAAATTCATATTTGTTGTTAGGTTTCTAAGTTTATTTAGAGACTAGCTTTTCTAACAATTCCATTATTTCCAATTTTTCTTAACCTCTGCAGTTACATATCTTTCATTTAAATGCCCATAACTCTTGTTGCAAGAACCATTATATGTATAACTAACCAAAAATAAAGACACTTAGAAGGCAAAAAAAATTCATGTGCCTATGTTTAATATTAAAACACACAAAGAAAAAGCTATTTTAAAGCAATTTTCTAATGCCTGCTTATTTATGTTTAGGTTAAAACAATAGTTACTACTCACTTAGTTAACTGAAAGAAAGTGAAAATTTAGAAAAGCCGATTATAATTAAGATAGTCAATTTATCTGAAATACTAAATAATAAAGCAGTGAGTTTTAGGTACATTCAAAAAATTAGAAAGCAAAAAATATGCAAAAAAAAGAATTAGAAAGCAAAGATACTAGCAAGACAGCACTTAGTGAGTGGTTGATGAATATTGACTGAAGAAATTTTTTTAAGAGGCGAATTGGCCAGGTACAATGGCTCACACCTGTAATCCTAGCGCTGAGGTGGGAGGATTGCTTAAGGCCAGGAGTTTGAGACCAGCCTGGACAGCATAGTGAGACCCTGTCTCTACCAAAAGAAGAAAGAGAAGGAAGGAGGCAAGGGAGGGGGGTTGCATAACCTATCCTAAATTAGATGGTTAACAGTCCCCTTGAATTCATCACCATTCTTAAGTGATGCTTTTCTTTTCCAAAATAATACACAAAATATAGAGATATTAAGGAGGCCATTGGGGGAACTCTATAATCATTGATCAAAACCAGAGAAAACGATAAAGTGAATAAAAAGAAAACAAAGAGGCCAGGCATGGTGGCTCACGCCTATAATCCTAGCACTCTGGGAGGCTGAGATAGGCAGATCGCTCAAAGTCAGGAGTTTGAAACCAGCCTGAGCAAGAGCAAGACCCCGTCTCTAGTAAAAATAGAAAGAAATTAATTGGCCAACTAAAAATATATAGAAAAAATTAGCCAGGCATGGTGGCACATGCCTGTAGTCCCAGCTACTTGGGAGGCTGAGGCAGAAGGATTGCTTGAGCCCAGGAGTTTGAAGTTGCTGTGAGCTAGGCTGACACCACGGCACTCTAGCCTGGGCAACAGAGTGAGACTCTGTCTCAAAAAAAAAAAAAAAAAACCCATCAACTGAGAAATTGACACACACAATGTGGTATAGCCATGCAATGGGCCATAATACACTTTTATTCTGGAAGCTTCAAGGAGCAGCCACTGTCTGGTGCAGTTTTTTCTCTTATAGGTAGTTAGAAGCTGACGACAGAGAAAAAACACAAAGTCTCTCAAAGCCTTTGACTGGAGCAAGCACAAGGTCATTTCCATCCACATTTCAATAATTAAATGACAATGGCCAAGTCATTGACAGACTAGGGATCTTTTCCATTTAATCTGCTGGTAGGCACTACAAAGTCATGTGGCAAAGGTGTGGATGTATAACTCCATTAAAGGAAAGGAAAGGAGAGTTAGCAACAAGAATCCAATCTGACATAGTATAAATTATGGTTATAACTATAGGCCATCTCTAAGCTCTTTCATACAATTTAATTTTTTCTCCTCCCATAGGCTGCAGTGTAAATATGGATATAACCTAGGTTTAACTACACAGTTCAGGATGATGCACTTGGAGATGTCAGAGGTATAAGATAGAAAGGCCCCAGGTTTACTTCTTACAGCAGAGCTGAACTATAAGCCTAGACTTAAAGACTTTTATTAAGAGATAATTTATCACTATATTATTTAAGTCTCTGTATTTTGGGCTCTCTTACAGTATACTAAATTTAATTCATATAATTAATATTAATGTAAATCTTAAAGCGGCAGGAATAAATTAAGTGCTATCAGGCTTGTAGTCAAAATGCATAATATATTAGATATAACAGAATATATCAGTAAATGCAGATTTTTTTCTTCCTGAATGTATAACAATGAAAATCAAAATTGCTATATAATTAGTTGCAGGTATAATAAGTATGGTCAAAGTCAAAGCTTAGGGTGTCACAAGGGAAACTTAAGTAATCTGTAGAGCCAAGAAGGGTCTCTGAAAAAGTGATGTTTAAAATGAATCCTAAAGGAAGACTCACAGTTATCTAAGTAAAGGTATTGAGGGCTAGAAAGGTATTGCAAATACAGGGAAGAGTAAGTTGTTTCATGGCCCAAGAACAAGACAAAATATTGCATATTGAGGAAATAAACGTGTCCTAAGGCTGGTTTTAAAAGGATGAGGAGAGAGGACAGGAAGATTGATTTTAGAGGTTCAGATTAAAGACACAGAATTGTAACAAACCTGAAAACACAGCTTCAAGCTGAAAATCATACGACGAGATCTTTACGTTTAAATGTCACTAATATACACAAAATTAGCAGATTTTGCTGGGTACGGAGAATAATTCAGTTTTGAAGTAAGTTGGAATTATCATACTTTTAAGACATGGTATTTTGAATACAGGAACTCAGTCAATGTTTAAGCAAATCATATCTTGTAGTCATACTTTCATATTTCATATTTTGTAGTCACTGGCATATGGATAATAATTTAAGAATAAAGTATAGCCAATCTTCATTTTTTGTGGATTGTGTATTTGCAAATTGGTCTGCTGGCTACATTTCGTTTGTAACCCCCAAATCAATACTTGATGGTGTATTCTTGGTTATGTGGGCAGAGCAGCAAAATAGTTGAGTCACCTGACTCAGAATTTCCCAGCCTAGATGGAACAAGAAAGTGACATTCTGCTTTCTTGTTTCAGCTTTTATACTGTAAACAAGTGAACTTTTTGTGGTCTATTTGGTGACACATTTTTCACATTTTTGTGTTTTTTGATGGTGTTTTTTTCCCTTGAAATGGCCCACTAGTTTGATGCTGAAGTGCTCTTACCTGAAAAAATGCTATGACATGCTTCACCCAGAAAATGCCAGTGTTAATAAACTTTGTTCAGGCAGAAGTTATAGTGCTATTGGCCATGAATTCAATATTAATGAAACAACAATATGTATTAAGTGTTGTCTTTAAGCAGAAATACATACTAAACAGGTTATATGTTGATCCATTGACAAAAATGCTGTGCCCAGAGGATTTCAGGAATTTAATTCTGTATTTCTCCCAAGGCAATGATTCGGTATTAGCTAATTCAGTATTCCCAGTGACTTTATAGCACATAATTACTGTGGATAGCAAGAATCAATTGTAAAATAAATGCAGAGGGTTTCTTTTATTTGCATGCAAATCCTTTTATCCCTAGGAATTTAAGGAACAGAATGTTTTAGGAGCAGGGACTTTACAGATGTGTTTTATCAAGGTCAGAATTATGGTATACAACTATTTCTATTGATTTTAATACATTTGGTTTTGTGTTCTTGCATTGCATATATTTTAAAAACTTTTGAGAGACATGGATGAAAAACACATGTACATTTTATTGACTCTAGTAATCTAAACTTTAATCCAATTTTTTTTTGTTTTAGTGTTGTTTTCATTTTTTTAAACGTTCATTTTTATTCAAGGTGCACATGCAGTGAGTTATATGAGACTGAGATATAAAAATAAATTCCTAAGCCCCTCAACTGACTGAACAGACCCCCCCCCTCTTGGCCAAGAGGACCCCAGAGAAATCTTAAAATTGAGTTACTGGCCATGGCAGTGGAAGGTGAAACATGCTTCCTTGCACTCCCTCCTTTGTTAACTGCCATTGAGGTTTCTTCCTAAGCTTTCTGCTTTAAAGGTTAAACAGAACCAGTCTCTTTCACCTTTATCTAATAATTTTATTATGTATAGTTTGTTGTTTCATAGTGTCATTATTGACTCCCAAGAAACTTGGCATTATCAAAAAGCATATTTAAAAGACCATTTGTTCTATGAGAAAAACAGAACAAGGACCTAGATTTCAGACTCAAAATTATAAGGAAAAAATTTGTCATATAGAAAGAATAACAAAACAACAAGAATAAATGAGAATAAACTGTAGGGGCCAAGGGGAACTTTGCCCATAGCCCTTTGAAGTTTTGCTGAAAAATCAACTCCCAAAAGGCAGATTAATTGGAGAAAAGGCATACAAATTTTATTTAATGTGTACACATGGGAATCTTCAGAAGGAAGACCCAAAGATACAGGAGAAATATTCCATTTTTATGGACAATGTTCAATAAAGTATAGATAGCCATGTAGAAATATAATTGCTCAAAAAGTGTGTGATCTAATGCTAATACACTAAGTGGGAAACCAGTAGGACCTGGCTATCTAGATTCTTCTTGACCTCTTTGATCATGCATTCCTCCCTCCTGGCTGGGAGGTGGGACCCTCTCTGGAAGGAGGGTCTTATGACCTACATTCAGACAAAGTAGGTCAGATAATTTCTTTATGACCAGTTTTTCCACAGAAAGGTTGGAGGAATAGTTAGAATAATATATTTAGGTTTTATGGCTGGCTTTGGGGAAAAGAGGTTCTGGTTTCTATGACCTGTCTTAGGGAAGAGAGATTCTAGTTTCTGTGACTAGCCTCAAGTGAGAATGAGACTGAGAGGCAGGGCAGGAAAAGGTCAGAGAAAAACTTTGGCTTCTGAAGCTGCTTTTGAGGCCTTCATTTTAGGGTATTTATTGTATTTCTGAGCCCCAACACAACTTGCAGGTTAGTCACATAATCAATACAGCTATTGTGTCCTGAATTTTCCTTGTATGAAAACAAAGCAAAACAAAGCAATCAAACAAACAAAAATCAAACCAAAACAAACAAACAAAAAACCCAGAATACCACAAATTGTGTCCCTAAATTAATCAGTCATTGTATTTTCAATTCCAATTTTGAAAATACTTATAATAGAATTAAGTTTATTTTAAAAAGGTTTTCACCAACATCTATTTTTTCACATATTCTTTTTTTTTTACCGTTGACTTCAAAAATGCCCACTTTTCATTGACCAAATACTTATCTTGAAATTTAATACTTTCTAGAGTCTTGTTATGTAGAGTAAATTTTAATACCGGCACTCATCTTTTTCTATCTGCCATTTGGACTTTGTATGACACCCAAAATTTGACACATGTAATTCATAAATTTTACATTTCTCTTTATAAATTGCTTCCACCTTCTTTAACAATGCTCATTCTATAAATAGAGTTATTCTCAAATTCATTATACCTCATTACATGGAAAAGGAAGTGAGAACAATTCCTTATTTAATAATAGTTACCTAAAGCACTTACCTAATACTCACTCGAAATCTAGCTCTATGAATATGAGTTGAACTAAACAGAATATTCTAAGAAAATAAGAGCAAAAAAACACACAAAAAGCATAATAATAATAATAACAACATTATTCCCTATAGTAATACACCTTCAAAGGTGGTAGTTTGATTTAAATAGGTTGCTTTTTTATATATAAGCTCAGATACATCTAGGACAGAAACTGAGCTTTTTTCAGTAATAGAGAAGATCTCATGATCCTACCATTGCCTATGTATAAATTAGGCAATAAATACTTACCAATAAATACTTTTTTGGTATTACCCAATAAATACTTCATATGCCCATAAATGAATTAAATAATGCACAAAATAATGAATAAAATTAATGTTATTCTACATGTATTCTTTAAAAGTGGTACACTTGGTACTTATTAATCAGTATTGCTACCCAGCAAGTGGTTTCTTAACATTTGAAATTTGATTAGCCATACAGCCTTTCCTTACTATCCTCAGCAATTTGTCCCAGGACCTTCCACTGTCACTAAAATATACAGGTGTTTAAGGTTCTGATATAAAATGGTATAGTGTTTGCATACAACCAACACACATCCTTCCATATACTTTAAATGATCTCTAGATTACTACTAATACCTAATATGATGCAAATGTGTGTAGTTTTTATACTATAGTGTTGAGGGAGTGACAAGTAAAGAAATCTGTACATGTCAGTACAAATGTAACATCCACTTTTTTTCTGAATATTTTCAATCCACAGTATATTGAATCCATAGATGTAGAACGTGCTGATACAAAGTACCAAATGCATACGCATTTAATTGTGTTCTTATCAAGGTTTCCAAGTATCCATAAGATTCATTAATTAATCAATTCGTCAGTTAGGCAGTCTTTTATAATTCAGCTATCCTTTAGTAATCTCTTTTTGATTCAGTTTATTTAATTTGTGAATATATTCACACTTAAGACATATATATTATAAGCAAACTTCTTTGTTTTTAAAGTTTGAAGATAAAATATACATTAAAATCTTTAAGAAAGGAAAAATCTTCTATAGATACTATATTTTCACTCACATGACTGACCAGTCATAAATGTTTGGACTTTTCTATTTGTACGTGTCCCCAAATACTATTTTGGCTCAGCTTAAGGTCTGATTACAAAATTTGTCATTTTTATTAATATTTATTAAATGTTTTTAAGTGCATTGGAAAAGGCCATTCTTAGGTGTTTCTCAGTTAAAAGTTATCCTTAAAATGACAGCTCTGTTAGTATGAATCCCTGGATACTAAAAACTAATATTCCAGACATCTTACACTCTTCACAATCAATAAAGTCTGTATTTCAGATGTCAGTCAGCAACTTTCTGTATAATATCCACTTTGATGTTTGCAGCAGGCTGCCAAGGCCCCATATAGTACAATAAGAATGTTTCTTAGCTTCTAAAAATATGTTCCTAATTTATACTGAAGTATTTCCTCCAGTTGGGCTAGTGCCAGTTGAAACAAAAATAAGCTTCAGTTTTTATAATTGTTCTTTTAACTTTCCTAACACTTTTTCTATGAAATTATAGTTTTAAAATATTTTCTTAGAATATTCTGTTTAGTTCAACTCATATTCATAGAGCTAGATTTCGAGTGAGTATTAGGTAAGTGCTTTAGGTAACTATAAATAAGCAAAATATGAAGCAAAAAAGGAAAATGTCAGATAGTAGAAAATTGAATAATCATTTCATTCTGTGAGTATATGCCAATCTATAGACTATTTTGAGAACATGAAATTCAAATGGACATAGAGAAAATGTATTTGACTTTTTTGACTTTGTTTCTTTTCTGCAATAATAATTATGGGCTTGTCACATGTACTGCATTTATTAATATTTCCTTCTCTCTGTCATCCTGCCAACCTTAAGGCTGAATTTTATAAATAAGAATCTACCTGGCAAGTGTGGGGCTCTCTTCTCAAGGTAGCTAAAGAGGTAGGATGCAACTTCCACACCATCTCTTAATTCCAATAGTTGGTTCCATGTTCAAGGATGCATATAACCATCAGAGACTAGGATGTATGAATTACTGTCACAGGAAAAAGCAAGAGGGTATTAATTATTTCAAATGAACTGGGAGACAGATGGAGCCATTAAAACTTTAATAAGTGGCCAAATATTATTAATTCATATGATATTTACTATATCACTACTAATCATATCAGATTCCTTCTGATATTATTAGATGTGATGTGCAAGACTGTATAAAGTTTTCAATAAGTTGCCTTATGAAGTAATGTGCCACTGCTATAATAAAGTAACATAGCAGCAAAGATACCTATAGCTGAGTTTAGAATTTGTCATTGTATTTTATGAAAAAAATATATATTGTCTTCCTATGTATCAAATTCCATTTCTAAATGTAAAAGAGACAACAGAAATATTAATCCAGATAATACAAAAACGAATTATTTTTCTCTTTCTAGTTCTATACGGACAAAGCCATTGTCTGATTTCAAAAACTTAGTTGTTGATGTGCCATTTTATATCATGTTGGTGTGCTAGTGTTGTAGGATAATACAAACTACAGGGTTTGGAAGTAATTTCTTTTTTTAAATTTTTGTATAGACTACCCAGGAAAGGAATGAAAGTGCCAGATGTGTCATAGAATTATTAATAGTGGGAATGGTATTATTACTGCTCTTGGTATGATTTATTAAGTGCATATTATATATAAGGCATTGTTTATATATTTTACATATATTTCACTTAATCCCCCCAACAAATCCAAAGGTAGATATTAGTATTCTTCTTTATTGTTAAATATTCATGAGCAGAAAAGCAAACAAAGGTTTTCATCCACTAAACCATTTGAAATAGCAGCTTTGTTTAATCATTGAATTTTGAAATAATAAACACAGATTAGTTATAACTAGTTTCTTAATTCAAATGTGGTTATTATGCAGGGCCAATGAATAGTGAAAAGATATAATATGACTCAACAGTGGTCTCTCCTTGACATTTTCTGAGACTCTTTTCCCTTTAATTATACATTCACTTTCAACCATTGGGAAAATATTGGGCATTAGCAAAATATTTCAAATCCTAGTATATAAGGCTTTCCAAAAGTTATAAAGCAGACCAGTATCACTCACATTGGAAGGGGATGTCAAGTTGTTATTTTGTCTGTTACTACTGAATGTCTTTACTCTGAGTTTTGGTATTTGAGAAAAGAGAGACTGGTTTTTACTTTAGATGTCATAAGTCAAATGTCTGTAGGCAAAGTGCGGGAGTATGAACTAGAACAGCCTTTTACAATCTGTTTTGATTTGCCTTCAGTAATGCCAATACGAATGATTTATCTAGTTTATGAAGTAACAGATGTCCTGAGCAAGTAGGTGAGCTGTGTAGGGATTTTCCTTGTGATTCAGTTATGGTTGTTCCCAGTATGGGATGAAGATACTTCTTTAAACCTTTCAGAACGTATGTGCAAAATGCCAAAATCTTTGAAAAGTGAAACACTGGCAAAGGCATATGCACACATGTACATACACACATATTATGACTGATACAAATGTTTTGGCTGATACTTGCAAGCAGCCTTTCATGTAATATTTCTATGTTTGCAAATATTAGAGTAAATAGAAATGTCTGATATGCATAATCAGTAAAATTGCCTCAAAGTTTTTTCGTTATATAGCTTACTGTTTTTCATGCTTCATAATTACCAGTTGTTCTATAAATTTTTACACAGTGAACAGAAATGAACTGAGTTGAACTTGCTTCCTTCCTTTCTTCCCTTTTCTCCTCCCTTTTTTCTTTTCTGTTCTACTCTTCTTTTCTCCTCTCTTTTATTCCGTTTCTCTAAGTATTTTATCTTATAAAGTCAGTAACACAGGGTCATTACAGAAAATGTATAGTAAATGAAGTACAAAAATAAAATTACCATGCCTTTAATCTAAGAATAGACTTTAAGAATGAGGAAGCAAGCCACAGACAGGACAGGGAAACAGCCAGATCCCAAGTGTGATTAGAAATAGGACATATAATACTTTGGGGTGCAGCCAACATTTTTCTTAGTCTCCTATACCAGTTTTTACTCCTTACCTCCTGCACAACATGCAGTCTCAACCACATGGTAATAAAATGTCTATTGCAATAACTAGCATATAATGCGTGTTAACCACGTGTCAAACTCTGTTCTAAATGCTTCGCATGTCATTGAATCCTCACAATGTGCCTATGAGATACATATTTGTATGATCTGGATTTTTGAGAGGCAACATATTGTAGAAGGTAGTTTGAGAAACCAGATTGCTTTGGCTGAAATTCCATGGCTGCTTCTTACAAGCTGTGTGACCCTATGCAATTACATAGCATCTTGAGTTTCCTCTTCTGAGAAAGGAGCTAATAAGTCTTAGAAGTGTTACAAATGCTATATAAGGTTTTGACAAATGAAAACATTTCAAATTGAAGAAACTAGGGCATGGCCAATACCTGTTGAGTCAGGATTAGAATCCAACCAATTTGTCATGGAGTTTGCAATATCTTCCATATACTGCTGTCTGACCAGGGCTGTACCTCAAGCAGCCCTCAGCATCATGGATTTCAGTATATATGCATGTGAAGGAGTGCAGGAGATTTCACTCCAAAATATGACTCATTGTTTCAAAAGTTTTTAGAGATTAACAGGACCTTGGAAGAGGCTTGCCCTCTATCTGCATAAAATAGACTGAACCATCAAAAAGAATAATGGAATTCCCTTCTTCTCCCTGTTATCTCAGTATATTGCAGGAAAGATAATCAAGAATACAAGCAGACCTGGCCCAAATTATTTAAAACATAATACCTGTCTATCAGGTTACAAGTCAAACTGTTTCCCCCATCCTTTTATCCTCCCTAGCAACCATCTGTTGCCCCTAAACAGAATTACCTATACTGTTCATCTCCCTCTCTGCTCTAAAAGGCATGTATAAAAATATCTGGATTCCACTGAGATCTTGGGTAATCACTCTCTGATTCTCCCCATGTGCACAGTAAATAACCCTTTCTCTTATTAATCTGCTTTAATTGTAAGTTGATCTTTCGGCGGACTTTTGGGGGAAAGGGAAAGTTTCTTCTCACCCCCATGTATGAAATAATACTTTGAGCTCTGGGGATAATATTAGAATTTCTATTTATGTGTACCTATCTGAAAATTAAGAAAGACATTGAGCTGTACTAATATTTCATGTATGGCCTGTCACCAGTGTCCTCATTTGCTACAGGTGACATATCCTATATCACAATTCGCAGTGATTCCTGTTTGCATATTCCACAATGTGAAGCATCCTTACTATTCTATTTGCCTGTGGAGCATTGTAATATGTTCCTGGAGAAGTATGTTTAAGGATATTTTTACTAATTTTAACTCAACTAACTCTCATAAAATGGTCACGTAGCTTAAAAAGTACTTCAATGAAATGACAAAGTAAATGTTACAGTAATAAAGATTATAGGAAACAGAAATGGTCAATCTCCTATCTATCCTTATCCTAGAACACAATATCCATCAGCTACATTACAATGCAAAGAAGATTAATGACCTAATTGCTACACCTGGAATTTTGCAAAAATTTTTTTTTTTTGGAATTTTAAAATTTCCAAACCCATATAATGAAAAGGAAAATTTTAAGTGGATATTTTATAGAAAATTATTTTGCCTATAGTCTTATATCTATAAATATGAATTATCCATGAGTCTTTTTTGTTGTTGTTGAGACAGAGTCTCTGTTGCCTGGGCTAGAGTGAGTGCCGTGGTGTCAGCTTTAGCTCACAGCAACCTCAAACTCCTGGGCTCAAGCAATCCTTCTGCCTCAGCCTCCCGAGTAGCTGGGACTACAGGCATGTGCCACCATGCCCGGCTAATTTTTTCTATACATATCTTTAGTTGGCCAATTAATTTCTTTCTTTCTATTTATAGTAGAGACGGGGTCTCACTCTTGCTCAGGCTGGTTTCGAACTCCTGACCTTGAGCGATCCGCCTGCCTCGGCCTCCCAGAGTGCTAGGATTATAGGTGTGA